>CEMM01322099.1:27173-54705 GCA_900068975.1 Hygrocybe conica | reverse complement strand
TAATTCAATATGTCTACCTACGACTCACTGCACAGACAATGTCGAACGCTGGAATCCCTGTTTGACGCCAAACTAACCTCGTATTCACGACTGGCATCCACAATTTCTAAATCACCCGATGACCTGGAGTCTCATGGCTCCATAGAACGCCGGAAGGACTTGGAGTCGGAGGTGGATGACCTCCTTGAGAAGGCGTGTCAATATTCCCGAGGCTTCCTCACCCTTTTTTCGCTGACGTGCTCGCTAGCTGGAGGAAACGAACGAACAACTCGCTCTGCTTGCGAACAAACCGGATTCCGAACTCTCACAGTCCATGAGCCGCGCTATCCAGCGACACCGCGACGTCTACCACGACTACGCGCGGGAACTGAAACGGACAAAAGTTGGGTTCCTGCTGTCGCTGCCTGTGGCTTTGATTGAAAGGGTCAACTGTTGTAGGCAAACGTACAACAAGCCATTGACCAATCCAATCTTCTGAATGGTGTTAGGAATGATATCGAGTCAGTCAATCGGAGATTCGAATCACCTCTCTGGTTTCTAATAAAACCTTTGGAAAACAGCGCGTACAAATCGTCAGCTGCGGAATCACTGTTGGCGGAGCGCAGTAGGATCGATGGTTCACATGCCATCGCTGATGACATGCTCGAGTGAGTAGCAGACACTACAATCCGCAACGCTATGTCATGGTCATTCTAGACAAGCGTACGAGACGCGGTCCGAGTTTTCGCGGCAGAGAAATTCCCTCACCGCGATCAATGCCCGGATGACATCCGTCATCAGTAAGTCGTGCGTTTTCGAAAGACCGCACGCTTAAATTGCACGAACAGGCACGATACCTGGGATCAATAAGCTGGTGTCCATGATCAGTTCCCGACGGCGGAGAGATACCATCATCTTAGGGGTCTTGATTGGAGTGTGCATTCTAATCATTCTTACTTATGCATGGCGGTAACACCAGGTAGGGTCTACCATACACATGCTGTATTGTATGATTGTGGCGACTGGCATGTGTCGTTTTATGATCTGGACCTTCGGAATGACCTCCAATTCTCCTCCAATCTCCGAACTGCACCCCACTTGCTCTGTTCAAGGTCGTCAACCCAGTCCTGCTCTACGTGCCAACCTTTTATCTCTGCGATGGTAAGCAACATGCTCCACGTCAGTTCCGCGCAGCGCTCAATGTGGTGGAAATCAGATTCCACTAGGATACGGGAAGGGGAGCAGGCGGAGATGAGGGCCTTGTGATTTGGAGAGCGACCGTTGATGAGCGTTGAGAGGGAGAGAAAGACGTTCGAGTGTGTTTTCTGGAGCGCATGAGCAAGAAAGCGGCAGGAGAGTATAGACGGGCTCGATCACCTCGAGAGATTTCCAAGTTTGGGGGCTGAATCCACAGCTGTGCAGATCGATGTTGATGTTGGTCCATTTGTGTCCGTATTTTTGGGACATGCGTTCCAACAGGTCGACTGTGATCATCTGCGCCTTGACGCTGTGGAGACTCACATTCCTGCCGAGTTCAACAGCGACACCGAGCTGGGCCTCGAGGACGGACAGTTGGTGGTTTATTGGAACAGTGAACTTGGTCAGACGGCGGGAGGAATGGGACTCTAGATCTTCAAAAGGAATGCGAAAGGATCGATCGACGCCAACCTCCCCGAGCATAGCGTCCGGAAGAGCACTGAGGTTTTGACGCAGCTCTGACAACACAGAATGGAGAGGAATAGGATCTGGAAGGAATGGCAGCAGTTCCTCGAATTCAGGATCTGCGACCGCGTTTGAGCCAAGAAGCAGTTCTCGGTAGTGTGTCTCCTTTTCTACCACACACGCCAGTGATATAGAGTGAGAGAACCATGGATGATAGCCTGTATAATATGGCATGAGAGGAGGAGGAGGAGGAGGAGGAGATACAGTACGGGAAATGCACTGACCAAAAGCTGGTATTACATTATTCGGATATTTCACTGCCAAAGTTCGTACTCGATTCTGGTCGACCGAGCAAGTAGCCATTAGACATATCGTAAAATCCAGGTCTTGTAAAGACGAGTTGGTTGTATGGCAATGAACGTCAACGAGATGTCGAAGAACCGACCGAGGAACAGCCATCCGAGTCAATGTCCCTCTCTGACCTGCTCTCGCTCGAACCTGACCCGTATCTCGACCAGCTCACCCGTCTTCCCCTTTCTTCCCTCAAAACAGAGCCAGTTACCCTCAAAACACAGTCCCACCATCTCTCATCATCCCTTTCCGCACTCACCCAGGCATCCTATCCGACCTTTCTCTCTCTCCATCGAGCCTCTGCCACCCTCGACACCCACCTCGCGTCCTTTTCCGACTCCCTCGACTCTCTCCTTCACCACAGCCTTCCAAATCTCGACCAAAGTCTCTCAACCTGGTCAGATACCACAGATTCATTGCTCAACCACCGCAACAGCGCTCGCCAAGTCCTCGACCAACATGACAAGCTCAGACACCTCCTCGACATTCCCCTCCTCATCGACACCTGTGTCCGTAATGCCTACTTTGCAGAAGCCCTCTCTCTCATCTCGCATGCGTCCGCCCTCTCGTCCTCCAGTTCTCCATCCCCCATCCTCCGTTCACTCCAGGCCCAGGTCCATCTTTCCAACACACACATGCTCCTCGCACTCCTAACCACGCTCCATGACCCAACGCGCAAGCTCCCTGCGCTCTGGAAGGTCGTCAATTTTCTCCGACGCATGTCCGTCTTTGACTCTGACGCTCAAATCGCCGCCGCCTTTCTCGGTGCCCGCGAATCCTGTCTCAAATCCGCACTCGACGCGTCTGACCGCCACCTCCAAGCCCTGATCTCCTCCCCGACACCCGACACGTCTATCGCTGAAAAAGACCGCGACGACATCGCTCGTTGTCTCCGAAAATACATCGATATTTGGCGCGAAGGCGTGCACGACATCATCACCCAATTTACTACCATCTTCCTCGACAAAAAGCCTGCTTCCGGCACAACCACCATGCCCCTCGATCCTCACCTACGCACTCTTCTCACAACCTACACCTCGTACGCACTCACCACCCATCTCCTCCCCGCACTCCGCTCCCTCCTCCCTCTCGTCCCATCCGCACTCCCGTCCCTCCTCACCCAACTTACCTATTGCGCCACCGCCTTCGCCAGCATCGGTATGGACTTCCGTCCTCTCCTCAACGATCTCTTCTCCACCGCCGTTCGCACAAGCACGCACGCGCACCTCTCCTCTGCCCTCACTCGGTTCACCGTAAAATTTTCAACTACAAGCACAAAACCCTCTACCTGGATCCGTATTGCGTCGGCGAAACAGACGTCGTCATCCCATCCGGTCCACCCGCATATCCCACCGGCTTCGATCGCGGCGTACCCTCCTCTCGCGGGATTCCTGAATGACATCCTCAATGCACTGAACGCCCTGCGGCTCCTGGCTCCAATTGATATCATGGCTGATCTTCTGCTCGACATGGAGGACGTTCTGGCACAAGGACTACGCGGTTTCGTCGCGTATGCGCGCGACAGCCCTTGGCAGGAAGCGGAAGAGGAGCGGGCCGTGTTGAACGAGGCAGGGAACGCGTACATTGAAATGTTGGTTCCTTTTGTGAGAAGGGCGCTGGTTGAGGGCGTGTATGCTGGTGAAATGGCTGAGGTGAATATGTCGGAGGGATTGAGAGACGCATTAGAGTATTTTATTACGTAATAAAGTCAATGAACAGTTTCTTGCGGTCGCTTTATAAATTTCTCTTCAGGATACAAACGAAAATGTCTTTGCCTTCAAGGATGGACCTCTCTCCGCCCAGGTTCCCAGAAATGAAAGAGCTCGACAGAACTCGCTTTCAAAAATCAATTCCAGTCCTGGCTGTCAGAGTGGATGCCCACATGACTGGTGCCATCCTACGATCGAACATCATGAAGAAGTCGTCTTCAGGTTACAAATGCCATCATACAACCTACTAATATCGCATTTCTAGTCTCGTCATGGATTGGCCGAAAATTCGGAATGTTGTCAAGGATCCCGTCGACCCAGGCGGACGCCGGCTGGTACTTTTGAGCGTAGCAGATCAAGGTATGGAACCCTCGCGGTGATTGTTACAAACTACCCAAATTTTGGCAAGCTAGCCGATTTGCCTCAAGAAGTGCTGCGTTTTCTGGAAACAGAGTGTCACGGGCTGGAGGAGTACACGGTTAATCTTGACTACGATTATTGGACAGCCGGTGTGTTTATTTAACCTCGAACGCAAGATTCATGTCATTGATGGAAAGAAATCTCGAGATGACATTTTGCAAGCCATTCTTCCAGAGGACTTGCTGAAAAATTCCCCTACGGGTTTTGCCATTACAGGTCACCTTGGTCTGTAGCCACCGCATTCAACTTGCTGTCCTTTATCGATCGATCTGTTCTAGCCCATCTCAACCTCAATCACCAATACTTGCCATATAAATTTGTCATCGGTCAGGTTATTCTGGATGTCAGAACATCTTGAGCTTTGACCCGGTGGCTTTACTCATTCGAGCAACAGAAAAACAAGGCCATCACGACCGTCGTCAATAAGCTTGACAACATCCACACCCAATTCCGATTTTTCGACATGGAGTTGATTGCCGGAGAACCAAATTATCTTGTCGAGCACGTAGGTCTGGACAAAGGCCATTTCCTCTCTTTGCTGAGATGATTCTACAAGCACGAGTCCGGCTGTCGATTCACCTTCGACTTTACTCAGGTGTACTGGAATTCGCGGCTTCATACGGAACATGAACGACTCATCCAGCTATTCCATCCTGAGGAAGTTATTGCTGATGTCTTTGCTGGCGTAGGCCCATTCGCCATCCCAGCAGCAAAAAAAGGCTGCGGCGTTTTAGCGAACGACCTCAATCCTAACAGCGTAAAATATCTTGAGCAAAATGTTGCGGATAACCGGGTGAGCTTTGACCGGTCTTGTTCGAAAAGTGCAACTGACGACTTTTACACCAGGTCAGCGAGCTTGTTCGAGTCTTTTGCGAAGATGGACGAGATTTTATCAAGAACGTCGTCGCCAGAACGCTGCAAGAGCCTTTTCCCGCATACGGGGCTTCGAGGAAACGATCACGAAAAGGCAAACCAGCATCGTGTGAGACCGCTTCGGATGTCTCCAAGATCCCGACAGCCGACTTGGAGCGAAAACTTGTATCACATTTTGTTATGAATCTTCCAGACTCGGCCATACAATTCTTGGATGCATTCCGGGGTATCTTGTCCGATTCGCGTATGGGCGATCGGGATTTGCACGGGATGTACGATACGATGCCCATGATACACTGCCACTGCTTTACTCGCGAATTGGATCCGGATAAAGCAAGAATGGACATCCAGAAGGTGTGCCAATCAATCATTGACACCTCTTCTGCCCTTCCTAAAGTTCCCGCACAGCGCGTAGAAGAGAAGCTGGGTCACCCCCTTACTGAAGATGTTTCGTTTCACCTGGTACGATCCGTTGCGCCGAAGAAAGACATGTATTGCGTCAGCTTTAGATTGCCAGTCAAAGTCGCGTTCGGTGGGTTGTGATCCCGATCTGAGATCTGTCGGCTTTGATTATATAAGCTCTCTCTTTAAACATCTCGGACTCGGGCCTACTCTCTCGTTCCATTTCTATCAACGTGATATCCTGCACGTCCTATAGTCTACAGCCTGAGTTCGCTCGGCTTTGATGTCATCATCGATTCCCAGCTCGACACTTCATTCGGAATCTGTCGGGCCTTTCAAAAGTATCCGAAATGTTCTGAAAATTCCAGACAATGATCTCAAAAGGTGGCGGCGTGCATTTGACGCTCATGCTAAAATCGTGGAGGGAGAAAAGTAAGCATTTTACATGTTCAAGTGCAACGTGGTCAATTGCAACCGGTCTTTCAGATACCTAGATTCTCACAGTTTCGTAAACGCCATTGTACCCCACGGCGACCTGACAGAGATTAGTCGGACACAATATGCTATTTTGTTTCGTGTGGCTGATGTATCTCGGCGAGGATTGGTATCTTGGGAGGATTTCACGGTCTTCCAAACCATGCTGAAGCGACCTGACGCAGATTATTTCATCGCTTTCCAATATTTTGACCTGTAAGTTCAGAATGCGTGGCTTTCCTCGATGATCATATGGTGCTTCCAGTGATCGTTCTGGTACCATCTCCTACGACGATTTCAAAAGCGTGTTTCAAGCCAACGTTGGACCAGATGCTATTCCCTTTGACTTTGATTGGTATATTGTCTTTTGCCCTCAGTCGATCGCACGATGACGCTCTTCCAGTGATTGGATCAAGCTCTATCTGGGCAAGAAGAAAGGCGCTCATGTTCTGGGATGTGCGTAGCTTCGCACGCATCCCTTCACCGTGTGGCCGACATGTTCTGTAGACAACGAGTTCACTCAACTGATGAAAGGCCTCCAAGGAGAGCGCCTTCGTCAGGCTTTCAAACATCTAGACACGGATCAGGACGGTTTCATTCGCCCTGATCAATTCAAGCGAATCATCATGGCGAGTCCTCCACAGGCGAATTTCTTTCTAATAAAATGCGATCTGAATCTGAATCTCCAAGGAAACAGCAGGACACAAAATTTCTGACACTGTGATAGATCGACTCCCAACACTATGTACGCTTACGCCGGGTGGACGGATAGCATTCTCAGAAGTTAGAGCTTTTTCTAATGTCGTTCGGGGTGGGTGTCTCATTGGCTCATTGAGCAAAGCGACATGTTGACGCAGACCTCAGATATGGATATGGTCGAGAGGTGCATGCCGCCCTATCGGAATAGTGTCGATCTTCACTCACCAACCACGAAGGATCATACGAGAAGCCACCGCACGGACAAGGGATGGACGTATAGACCAGACAGATTTTCTCAATCACGCAGCAGCTAATTCCCGTTATTCTCTCTTCACTCCCATGGAGGCGTCGATCATTTTTCACTTTGCCGGACGCGGCAACGCGGGACAACGGTTAGCGCTTGTAGATTTTGCCCAATTGTTTGATCCCCGGTGGCGAGCGCCGTACGAAGATGGTGATCCGATTGCTGCTGCTACAGCATCGAGGTCGGTCATGGAGAATCTATTGATCTCCGCCTATAGTCTCGTTCAGGGTGGTGAGTCATTGTTGAGTCGACGTCTCGACGGTCGTAACTGGTTTTCAAGGCATTGCTGGAGCGACCGGAGCGACCATCGTTTATCCCATCGATTTGGGTGAGTACGATGATTTGAATGTCATTTGACAGTGTCTTATATTGAATCTCGGCAGTCAAGGTACGAGCAATAGTTTTGGTCCGGCTGTCCATCTAACTTCGGATTTCTATCTCCTGGCAGACAAGGTAGGTGGCCATCTTTCTCATCAAAACATTGCATCCTTTAATTTCACTTGTGAAGAATGCAAAATCAGCGGGGGACTGTGGTCGGTCAACTGCGGTATAAGCACAGCTTAGATTGTGCAAAGAACATCTGGCGGTCAGAAGGCTTTTTTGGTTTTTATCGTGGCCTCGGACCTCAACTCGTTGTAAGCATACCGTTGCCCGCACTCCCAGACATTGGTCATAATTAAATGACAGGGAATTACTCCTGAGAAAGCGATAAAACTGACGGTCAACGATCTAGTACGGTCGCAAACCACGGACGCGGAAACAGGTCGCATCAAATTCGGTTGGGAATTAATTGCTGGGGGTACCGCTGGTGCTTGTCAAGTGGTGGGTCTAGTCGTTTCTGCTTCTGGGAAATTCTAACTTTGACCTGCATTGAAGGTGTTCACAAATCCGCTGGAGATCGTGTGCGGGATTTGGCTGGATCTGATCCATGGATTCGCTATTGACGTCGATTTTCCAGAAAAATACGCCTGCAGATGCGGGGTGAAGGGGCCACACCTCACGTTACTCCTCCAAAGGGTGCCATCGACATCATGCGACAGCTGGGCGTCGTGGGATTGTATCGAGGCGCTGGTGCTTGCCTGCTACGAGACATACCATTCTCGGCCATCTACTTTTCCACGTATTGGCATCTGAAGAAGGATGTCTTCCACGAAGGATATAATGGCAAGAGACTGTCTTTCTTGGAAACCCTAGGTGCAGCTGCGATCGCGTAAGCAACGAACTTGAACAACATCGACGTTCATGATTGATTTTGACTCCCAGAGGGATGCCAGCAGCGTATCTGGCCACACCTGCAGGTATGAACGATTCATTAGCTTCCCGTTGACAGGATGCTTCTTTCAAAACGCCGTTGTTGACAGATGTTGTCAAGACGCGCTTGCAAACTGAACCGAAGCCAGGTCAAACACCCTACAAAGGGGTCGCGGACGCATTCAGGAAAATCTGTGAGTGAGGACAGAAAGATGCCAGGCCGAGCTGATAGTATTCAGACCGCGAAGAGGGATTCCGCGCCTTTTACAAAGGAGGACCTGCTCGAATGGTGCGAAGCAGCCCTCAGTTTGGGTTCACATTAGTAGTGTACGAAAGTCTTCACAAGGTTGGTTATCAGACACGTGGTGCTGTTCAATTACTGAAACAAGCTCTTGTTGGCTGATAAAGTTCTTTCCGGTGCGGTTGGTTACTTGTCTGTGATTGTTCGGTCTTCATTGAAAATTTCTCTGTTTTCACACAGTACCCCGGGCCTCGGCAAGAAAAAATTGGGACGTTGGCAACCAGTCTCACGCCAAACCAAACGGACGACCTGTCGAAAATTCGGGCGCGTAACGCGCTGAAAATACTATTAGACGTTCACGGAGACTTTGGACGCCGAGCCGCTGCTGCAGAAAAACCGCTTGCCTTGCTGGCGAGGAGGCCGAGGGGTGGTAGCTAGATTGATGGTAGACTAAGTATAGACAGTGGCGCCTTAGAGATGTGACAGTGACGTGACAGATCAGTGTTGATGTGACATGGTGTGACAGGTTGGGAGGGTACAAGACCGAAACATCAGATTTTTAATCCTCACCTTCCCTTTCTCCCCGTCCTCTTCTTCAGGTTCGTTCTCCCCTTCTTTACAGGCGGTGCGTCTTGATTTTATTTTATTTTGTTGTGATTATATACTTACTTATCTACACTTCCTAGTGCGCCCTTGCCTCGCCTTTTTTTTTCGCCGCTGCTTTGCTATCTGCTGCTAGACAGTGCAAACGCCCAGCGTAGACCGCTCTTTCGCTTGTTGACTTCGACAGTCGTCCACGCTTTAATTTCACCCTTCCTCTATTCCTGCGGCACTGTTTTCGTTCATCATGAAGTCAATTATTTTTGGTCTTCTCCTTGCTGGCCTGGCAGCGGCCCAGGTCTTCGACAGTCCATTCGTCGCTACAACCACGGCTGCGGACCCGCAAATTACCTCCCCTCCCGATTTCTACCAGCGGATGCCTTATGAAGACTTTTCATCCGGCGGATACAAGTCCCTCGAGTGTGGCTATGGTTACCACCGAGTTGACGGCTATTGCACACCTTACTCCTGGGTACGTTGATTCCTTTCCGAACAATCACCTTCTGATCTGACTCCTTGTGCAGTATTCGTTCCAAGGCTGCTACCAGACCATCATCATCAAGTGCGTCTTCGTTGCAATCTGTCCGAACCTTACGAACCTTAGTTAAACCCCTTCAGCGAGGTATACCAGGCTTGCGATCATTACGCCTACACGGTCACCGAAACGGTGCACAACGTCGTGACCAAGACAGAAGTTCAGGCAAGAGATCTTTTTTTTTTTTTGGTTGCTCTGTTCTGCTCTAATGTACTGCTTATACCACCAGACCGTGACTGTTCCGACAACTGTCACCTACCTTGCCACTCAGACGGATACTTTGACCGCCACCGAGTCGGTGACAAAGACGGAGGTTTTCACGTCCACAGTGCTCCAGCCTACTACCTGGGTCTATATCTCCACTGAAGTGATCGACAATACCAAGACGGTCGAACACATCTTGACGGCGACCAAAACAGAAACCTCTTTCCAGGTCTACACCCAGACTGCCACTCAGACCGACACTGCTACAAAGACCGACACTGCGACTCTGACCCAATCTGTTACCTTGACGGAAATTTCCACCATCGTCCAACCGACTACTTACACCAGCGTCTACGTTAGCACCCAGGTCATCGACAACGTAAGTCTCCGTTCATTTCTGCTCGTGGAACATGACGATGAGCTTCTGACTTTGTACAGACGCAAACATTGCTGCAGACAATAACGGATGTCGTCACTGACAAAATGACGCTCACTGCAACGGCTACCGCGACGGCTACCGTCACAGACAAGGTTACAATGATCGAGACTATGACTGTTGTCCAGCCAACGACGTACGTCTCTGTGTATGTGCAGACTTCAGTTCTGGACCGCGTGAGTTACTTGCCGCACCAAACCTCTTCCTTCTCTTATCAGACTCTTCTGTTCCTTAGACCAAGACCATTGAGGAGACTGTTACTGCAACGATGACTGATCGTGTCACGTACTTGCAAACAACGACGCACTTGGCCACTTCCACCGCCACTGCAACGCACACGACCACCGTCATTGAGACCGGCTTATCTGAGTGCCTTCACCAGGTGCGCCCAAATTCTTAACCCTGTCTCTATACATAAACTCAGCACAATCTCCTTCGATCCAGTGCAAATCAACCTGGTGGTTGACACAGAACCCCGGTTACGGCTATGCTCCAACAACCGTGGCACATAATCAATACACGGCTCCTCCAGCGTACCAACCGCCTCACCGTGGGTCCTCGTATTCAAACAGCGTCCCAGCAATGGCAGTACCTACGCCACCATTATCTTCGTCGGCTTCTTCGAGTTCTTCTATTGCATCTGCAAGCAGCTCCGTGCTGTAATCACGTTCGACAGGATTTCCACCATTACGACAGGACCCTCCTTGTTCCCCTGTAGAGGTTACACGCGCATTCCTGTAAGCCTTTGGGGTTTCCAGGCTTTGCAGCCCGGACTTGACCAATATCTACTTGATTTCCTGAGGACCTCAGGACTAAGTTAATCTGTAAATCGCTCTCGCATTACATCTCCGGGATAGAGTCAATGATTTGGCAGTCTCCAGCTGTGCGTCACTGCCTCTTGTGAACATCAAAATCATGATGCTCCAGAATTGTGCCGGATTCTTCGGTGTCAGAAGTAGAGAAATCATTGATTGTTGCATTGCGACGACTTGTACGTTTGAACTGCCATGCCGTTGCGTGTCGCAGAAACTGTGCCGACCTTTCCCAGCGAGATCACCGATCGATTTGCCGTATTCTATTCTTCGGTAGTTGACGGTCAGTTATGGTGTTCAGTGGGTTCCGACGTATCTTGAAATTTCGGCGTTGTATTAATGTGTGCTGGTTCACAGGACTGTATAGCTGTTGATAGCGTCATCCAGGACGCCTTCCTGGCCCAGGACAGCCCCACAGCATTAATCATCTACGTTGGAGATAAGCCTTCGTTTGTCATAATGTTGTCGTCTGTCAACCATTGGCAGCGCTCACCCGGTCGTAGGTGGAAGAATCCGACCAATATATTCCGCTCGGGACCGTGGAATATTTCAACCGTCCCGACGGTGATTAAGCTTCAGGAGGCAGGCAACCGAGTCCCATGTCCGACAATTTGCGCTGACTGTCATTTCTTGATTCCCATCAGCATAGCGAGGTAGCTAGACTGGAGGGCGATGCCATCCTCGATCGCGATGGTCTGGCGTTATTTATCAAGATCGGTGACGACGGTCACTGAGTGATCATGATGATAGCACATGGGTACGTGTCCGTATGACATGACCCACCAGACTTCGCATCATAAGATATTCAAATCCTCTCATCTCGCGTGAAATCCCCGCTTCTGCCCCCTTCCTTGTGGATGACTTTAATTTGCCCAATCTCCATCTCTTTCCCAGCAACGGCCTTCAGCATATCCCACACTGTCAGGAGACCGACGGAGACGGCTGTGAGAGCTTCCATTTCGACGCCGGTTTTATCCTCACACGACACCGTTGCGCGACACACAATGCTATGGCTTCTTGAACTCAATGTGTTGCCTCCGACGGCTGGTTCAGCGCTGCCACGAGCGGGTTCCGGGAGTTCCGGTGTGAAAGTAACGGAGATGTGTGTTAGAAGGAGAGGATGACACAGCGGGATCAAATCGGGAGTTTTTTTGCACGCCATGATCGCGGCAAGTTGAGCGACAGTAAGAGCGTCTCCTTTTCGTCGAACCTTCTCCCGTCTGTGAAGAAGGCTTGCGTCGTTGCCGGTTTCGGGGTATGTGGAGGTAATCAACTCGTACGCGATCGGAGGAATGAAAATGCGTCCACTTGCTATTGCTGACCTCTTCGTGACACGCTTTTCGGTGACGTCGACGATTGCAGGTCGACCGGTGTGATCGAGATGGGTCAGATCGGCGCTAGAGTTCCTACAGGCAGACGAAGCAAAGCCCCGGACATGTGGAAAATGCAAACTAGAGTGTAAGCTGCCGAATAAATATGTCATGCGGCTTCCATTTGCGGTCGACGATTCCCGCTTGTTTTGGTGGGATGCTGATGAAAGGAGACATGAGTATGGGAATGCCATATATCGAAGAACGGCCTAGCACACAAGACACTCAACCACCGATAAGTATCATGGGTCGGTTCGCAACGACGTCAATGTCCTCCATTCCTGCGTGTTTCTCTTGCTTTCCATGGACAGCTTGACCGATGATCTGCGTGAGTTCGGTATCACTTGCCCCGTTTCGCATATGGTCCCGCAAAGATACCTCCTTTGCATCAAACAAACAGACCTGAGAGTGACGGATTAACCAATAAATCAAAATAGTGTTCGAAAACCACATACCTTGAGTTTACCGTCTGCGGTCACGCGCAATCGATTGCAGGTGGCACAAAAATGGTCAGACATGCTGCTGATGAACCCAAAGTCGCCTTTATGACCGGAAATCATCCAAGACCTCGATGTCTCGCCCATCTGCTCTGGTAACCGAATGAGATCCGGGTGGTGGCTGCCAATGCGAGACAGAAGTTCGGATGAGGGTACCATCTTGACTTTATCCCACTTGTTGCCTGCTCAGAGGATATTGAGCTGGGCCAAGGCGGGGATCTGACCGTACGCACCGGTGAAAGGCATGAATTCGATGAATCGGACAGACAGCAGTCTGTCTTTGGTAAGGGCAACGAAGTCTAACACTTCAGAGTCGTTGAGTCCCCTCACCACCACCACGTTCAGTTTGACCTTTTTCAGGCCAGGGTGACTTAAGGCCACTTCGAGAGATCGTAAGACAGCATCATGACCGTTCCGGCGAGTCATCAGTTCAAATTTGAAGGGATCAAGGGTATCAAGACTGAGACGTGTCTCAGAGATGCCATAAAGTTGAGAAGACCGTTACTCAAACCTGAGGTTCAAGTGGGAGAGGCCATTTTCGATAAGTTGGGGCAGACGGCGATGCAAAGCAATGCCATTACTGGTAATGGCAATCGATTTAAGGCCATGGTGTCGTAATCGATTCAACCGGGCTAGGGTGCGTCGTTGCGTCAACGAACTGATAGTGATAAGGATTTCTGCGTCGGAGGACATACCTACGATATCAAGAATACCCTTGCGAATAGTAGGTTCTCCCCCTGTGAGGCGGATCTTTGTGACGCCGCTCTTCACAAACAGGGTTGATAGTCGAATAATCTCATTATCTGTGAGAATGTCTGATGCTGGGGATAGGTCGACGCCTTCGCTGGGCATGCAATAGAAACCTGCAGTTGATGATGATGATCTCGATCCCGACTTCGATAGAGGAATAGAATCATACATCGTAGATTACACCTTTCTGTGAGTGATATCCGGAGGTAATCGTGGCCTCTGCGAAATGAATCAATGAGAAACGACGCGATCGGACGATCCTTGTCAATCTGTGCGATTCTCGCCTAGACAAACATCAGTCTCGTATTAGATACAGAGTTAAAGCACTGAAATCACCCGTGCAACGGCTAAATGCTTCGCAGACAGGTCATTCCGTGCCAATATACCTGAACAGAAGGGCCGTTTTGTATACTGAAACCCGAAGGGTCGCCGCATTGGCGTGTGAGTCGTGTGACCGACTTGTGACCGACTTGTGACGTGACGACGCGTATACTTTCGATCTATTCCACCAACTTACAGTATTCTCGCCCATCATGGTGAGTGCTGTTGGTTTAAACTGTACTTGTTAATAATACTAGTCAGTCGATTATGGACTATAATGGTGGCTCAGTGATCGCGATGGTCGGCAAGGATTGTGTCGCCATTGCGTCTGACACCCGACTAGGCAATCAGGCCCTTGGCATCTCCCCGAATTTCCAGAGGGTAGGTTCTTTGTATCAACAGTTTGACGCGCTGTTTATAATATGTTGTAGGTGTTCCCTGTCACCGATCGGATTTTTGTTGGTCTGCCTGGGCTGGCGACAGATGTTGCTACACTGTGAGATAGATCTGTTCTCTCGATTTGTTGCAAATTTCGCTCATGTCAGTGGTTACCCAGCCGAGAACGGTTTCGCTTCAGAGTGAACATGTATACCATCAAGGAGGAACGTGAGATCGAACCGGAGGCTTTCGCCCACCTTGTATCTTCAACTCTTTACGAACGTCGCTTTGGCCCATACTTCATCGAGCCTGTCATAGCTGGCCTGTCCAAGACACATTCCGGACTGAAACCCTTTATTGCTGCGACCGACTTGATCGGATGCTTAAATTTTGCAAAGGATTTCGTCGTCGCTGGGACAGCCAGCGAAAAGCTCTTTGGTGTTGCAGAAGGGCTATGGGAGCCAGACCTGGAGCCAGAGGAACTTTTTGAAACAATATCGCAGACGCTGCTGAATGCCGTGGACCGCGACGCATTCTCGGGTTGGGGAGCAGTTGTTCATGTTCTGTGAGTTGGTGTTGTTGGATCCATGCGGCAGCAATTATTGATTTTTTTCATAGCACGAAGGACAGTGTGATTACCCGCACGCTCAAGGGCAGAATGGATTAATGTTGTAGTTTTGTAGTGGCCATACATTGAAAAATTGCTACCGGGACATCCGGGCCGTCTCAAAGCTCTCAATCGCTTATGTCATAATATCATCATTCTCTCGTTTCGCAGTACCTTCACTTGCTCCCTGTTAGCCAACATGTTGAGTGGGCTGGCCCAGAAAGCTTCTACGTGTGCAAAAGCATCAACAAGACTAACGAGGACGATATCTGTCCAGGTGACCACCTCACTGAATCTGTTCGCTTAAATGGCCTAGTGTTCAGTACAAATCTGCAGTCCCTGTTGCACGGTTCGCCTGAGGCATCAAAGGCCGGGGAACTTGACACCATGCAGCACTCAAGGCTGGTGGGACGCGGGAAATATATTCATGGCTTTGAGAGTGAGCTGCTCCTCCCTTAGAGATTTGCAGATGGCAACTTTCCTTCTAGCGCACAGGGTAAAGCCCGACAAAGTGGAGGAATACAAGCAGGCGGCGTCAGTCTACATATCACTTGGATGTCCCTGCTCTTGGCAAATCGTGATCCTCCCCCAGGGAACGTTATTACATGGGCATCAAAGACGATCCGGAGCTGAACGTTAAGTTGACCGGTAACTGGGAGACGATCGTCGGACACCAAGATACATTCATCCACATTCTTGAATACGAAAATTATCAAGGCTACGACAAGACTACGGATCGCATCCGGAACTCGCATGTCGGTCGCTCAAACAGACCCTGGTCTTTGGTTCGGATACTGATCATACGCAGCACTTGAAAATGTTTCAAGAGATGCTGCCGCACCTGACGTCTCGTTCAGCTCAGCTCAATCAAGAGTTCGCTTTCTTCCCAACGGCCCCTCCACGTGCTCAAGGAGGGATCTTCGAACTTCGAACCTATCAACTCAAGCCTGGAGTTCTGTTGGAATGGGAAAATACCTGGTCCGTGATGCTTCACTTCTGTGACCGTATCTGGCTGAACGGTAACCAGGCGGAGAGGTATCGAAGCCCGTCGTAGATACATCTCCCCCGTTGGTGCTTGGTTTTCACAGATTGGCCGCCTTCACCAAGTTCACCACCTCTGGCAATACCCGTACGTTCCAGCGACGTAGTATTATTTCACGACAACATTCTGATTCAATTAAACGAAAAGAAATTTGGAGTCAAGGAAGGAGATACGGGAGGCGGCATGGCAGGTGGATGGTTGGGCTGAGACTGTGTCGAAAGTGAGACTTCGCAGCCAATTTATATTCCGGAAGCTCACCACATTACCATCATAGACTGCGCAGTTGACAATGATCATGAACTCCTTCATCCTCAGACCGCTTTCATTTAGTCCTCTGAAATGAGCGGAACTTCGTTGCCTGCTTGCCTGCCCTGTTCCGTTTCGAACCATTCCTGAAATGGATTCACTTTATTGACCCAGTGATGTCGCGAATTCATATGACCGCAGATCTAATGGTGGTGCAAGCGATAAGATACATCCGTGACGAGGTCTGTTTTCAGAACAGGATTAGACATCCATAGGTGATATGTACAACACGCATCATCAGGCAATGTCCCATAGTACCTAATGACGGCAAGAAAGCATCCTTGGTTCAACCACAGATTCCAGGGAACATGCGGCTGGTGGGATCTGCGGGTATCCATCCATTTCGAAGTCCTGCCTGGTATGCCCACTCGTCTGCGTTTTCGGTCTTCCATGTCCATTGAATCCAGCCGTTCGCAGCTGATTCATACGTGGTGACCTGGGCTTCCCAGAATTGTCGGAGGAACGTTTTATATTCCGCGCTAAATGTTGACGCAGAGCCTGTCAGGCCACTGCAACTTCCGACTCCGGGATATCCGGGGAGACTTCCATCATATCTCGCACCGTTTCCTCGGCCATTGAGGTACTTGGCGCAGTCTGTCGCTGCAGGGGTCCACTCGCCCACAAAGAGCTTGAATGATCGGTGAGCAGCCAAAACAAGCAAGAGGGGAAGAAGGCTGTACCCAAAGGTCGAACCCGGACAGTGTGAACCTACTGTTGCACGCACGCTGGATGTGTTGGTCTTGAGTCAACCCGATAACCTAAAAACCTTTGGTGAGAATGGTGACATGGGGGAAGGAAGGAAAAAAAAACACTTGCGTCTGGAGTGAACATATGATAAATATGGGTGTCCATTGCCACTCCTTGAAAGGCCGGAGGGGTCTGCCATCCATTCCAGGAGCTTAGAGGTAAGAAGGCATCGTGTATTAATTCCACGGTATCGCTTTGACGGGCGCTGCCGAACGGGAATCTGAGAAAATCATGCGCAATTGGTAGGCGGGAAGAAGATTTTGGGAGTTTTTCACCTGATGTTTCCCCAAGAATCGAGGTAATACTGCTTCGTCTTCTCCACGATGTCCTGGCCATCGAAGCCTGCAGGTCTGAAGAAGTCATTCCAATCAATGGAATCGTCATCCGCAGACGATGCTTACTCGTTCACCGGTTGGATGATGGGCACTGTCGCAGGGTTGTCCTTGAACATGTTAGCAATGGTTTTTACGATAGCATTTGATCTGTCGATGTTATCTTTGTTTGTGTGCCACTGCGGGAAAGACATTCTTTGACCGGAGTTGTCGAAACTAGTTAGTTGGCGGATCAGGAGGGAAGAAGAAGGCAGATGGTTGATCGAGCAAACTCACCCGTTCTGACTTCCTGGTGCACAAACAAGGGCAATCGCAATCAGGAAGGCGGAATGTAGGAAACAGCAGCACACACCCGGCAACCCGTGGAGGTCAACTATAACTTTGAGTCCGTATATGGAAGCCCAACGGACGGCATTGTTGAGGTAGAAAATTTGTCCCTGGATGTAGGGCTCTCCCGGTCGAACGTCGAAAGCCCAGAAGCCAATTGGGAGGCGCACGTGGTTGAGGCTGGATATATGCTAGAAATTGACGAGAGAATGTCCACATGACGGGACGCACCCTGCAGCGGCTATAGCGGCGAAGTCATCCTCGGTGATCCAGGTGTCCCAGTGTTGACGGAGAGCAGCGGACGCAGACTCAAAGCTTTGAAATTGACAGAAGGTATACTCATCGACAATAGCAGCATTTCCAGTATCGTCAAATAAACTAGGAGTGATCCAGGGCTGTATGCGCATGCTGAGTACCGAGGGCATCACAGGGTAATGAACGTGGTGGATATACCTCGAGAACGAGCCACCCGCCGAGGTTGACCCCGCGAACTGGTTTTGAGCCGTAAGGAAAACCGAATGCAGAAGCGAGAGGAAGTCCGGTATGCAATACGAGAAGAAAAAACAAGGATAGAGAGGTGAAGAGAATCATGGTTGAAGTTGAAGATTCAAGTTTGAATTGAAGATGGATATAAGACTGGCAGAGATGTCGGAATTCGAATAATAGTAGGAGGAGCAACATACTTGAAGTTGTATGACGGCATTATTAAGAGCGTTGTGTACGAATTTATTGAGTTACTAGTTGGCTCGAGCGAGGTTTCAGCTATTTCGAGTGAGAGATCGAGTGAATTATACATTTCCTTTTTAGGACACGTTTTCATGACCGACCAACTCAACTCTCGTTACAAAGCAGCAGGTCAAGACCATCTCTTTACCTTTTGGCCAACCCTATCAGATGAGGAACGCAAGTTTTTGGAGTTCCAGCTCCAGAATCTCAACATCGAGCGAGTAAATCGAATCTACGCCAAAGCCATCGCCGCTGAGCAAGACCTGGTCGACAATCCCCACCCGATCGACCCCCTTCCTCACACATCGTCCGATACTGCTATCAACAATCCAGACAAAGTGGCTGAATGGCGCGCCATCGGGATCGATGCCATCGCATCCGGTCACGTCGGTGTCCTTCTCATGGCGGGCGGTCAAGGCACCAGGTTGGGCAGCAGCGCTCCAAAGGGCTGCTATGATATCGGCCTACCTTCCCACAAGTCGCTTTTTCAATACCAGGCTGAGCGCATTGCCCGTCTACAAACCCTGGCCGAAATGGAAGTCGGGAAGGACAAGGGTTCTGTCATCATCCCTTGGTACATAATGACCAGCGGTCCTACCCGACCCGAGACGGAGCGTTTCTTTACCGAGAACTCATACTTTGGGCTCGATAAGAACAACGTCGTCTTTTTCGAGCAAGGTGAGCGCCTCCGTCATCTCGCTTCCCACACCCACCCTCATCTCGTTGGGGTTGACAACAGGCACTCTCCCATGCCTTACCATGGAAGGCAAAGTCTTGCTCGATAGCCCTTCCCATATCGCTGTCGCCCCAGATGGGAACGGCGGCTTGTATGCCGCAACTCGCTCAACGATTTCTTCTTCCAATCCGTCGCACACCGTCCTCTCCGATTTGGCAAAACGTGGCATTCTCTACGTTCATGCGTACTGCGTCGACAACTGCCTCGTTCGAGTTGCAGACCCAGTATTCCTGGGTTACTGCATCAACAAACAGGCGGATTGTGCTGCCAAAGTCGTCCCCAAGGCTTCCCCATCCGAGGCTGTAGGCGTCGTAGCAGTTCGCGGCGGTAAATTCAGCGTCGTCGAATACTCTGAGATATCAAAGGAACAGGCCGAGAAGCGTGACCCAGAAACCGGAGAGCTCGCCTTCCGAGCAGGCAACATTGCCAATCATTTCTACACCACCGCATACCTTAATCACGTCGAAGACTTCGAAGAACAGCTAGCTTTCCACATTGCTCGCAAAAAAATACCGTTTATTGATTTGGGGTCTGGGGAGCTCATCAAGCCCACCAAAAACAATGGCATGAAGCTCGAAATGTTTGTTTTCGACGTTTTCCCGTACACCGAGCGTTTCGCCGTGCTCGAGGTCGCAAGGAATGAGGAGTTCAGTCCTCTCAAAAATGCACCTGGTTCAAGTTCGGACAATCCTCAGACCAGTCGCCGAGACTTGCTCGCACAGCACAGACGTTTTCTGGAAAGTGCGGGAGCAACACTGGCGGAAGGTGTCGAGATTGAGATATCCCCCCGGGTGAGCTACGCAGGCGAGGGTCTGGAAAGGACCAAGGGAAAGCATTTTACGCGTTCGGGTGTTATCGAACAACTGGAAGAATTCGATGCTTTGTTGTAGGAACATGTCGCTATCAAGGTTGTTGACAAGATGAATCGATCACAATGTTGCAAATGCATCGCAAGTTCATCCATGACAGCAACTGGGACATGCATAATAGGTATGGCTTGAATCGCAGAGAATGGAGGGTCAACCTCCCGTTGAACCGTCTGCAACCTTGCTGGCACTTCTTTTTTCCAGTTCCTCCCGTAGAGACACGAACAGGCGGTGTGTTCGTTCCGCATTCGGCTGAAAAGTTCTGTGAGTTCGAAGCAGTGGCGAGCAGCGGGGAAGAACTAAATACAGCAACCTCTTTACAACATGCTATAAGCTTGTCGATAAGCATCGTTTGCCCATTTTGAGCGTCCTCCAGGTCTTTTCTGAGCTGGGTGATCTGCCATTTCTGCGTTCAGGTCACTGCCCATACATTTGGAGGGAAAGAACTTGCCTCTTCCTCCAGTCGTTGTCGATGAGCTTTATCGGCATCAGCCAGTTGCTTCTGCTCAGCCGCTCGGGCTCGAGACAATAAAACCTCTAGCTCTTTCGACCGGATGACACATTCAAAGTGCTGTTCCCTGAGCTTGTATTGTCGGAGTATATCCTTCAGCCGCTCTCGAACACTTTCCCAACAAATCAACCGCATTCTCAGTCGGGCGAGAAAAGGAAGAACCTACACCCCATCAAATATCTCCTCCAAACTCTTCTTGGCTCTGATGGAAAAATGAGACGGTCGCAGAACGATGGCAAGGGCGTGTACGCACTCTGTGGCATTTTCCGTCCAGTTTTTCTTCAGTCGTTGCCGCCGAGACTCTGGTAATTCATCCTGAACGTTCATCAGAATCAATGGGCGTTGGTGACGGAGCGAAGAGGCACCGACCCAGTCATCTGCGCCTTCAGTCAAATCCATCAGCTCGACAGCAAGAATCTCATCCCCATCTTCCATCCCAGCCTCTTCAGGCGTATGGTCAGCTTCGACCGTCCTCCCATTATGCGTGAACACAAACTGCATGGTCGATGCTGGAGGTCCAGATGATGCGTTGGTGCTCGCCGCGTTGGTCTTGATTGAACCGTTCATTGGCCCATTAACGAAACCGCCGGAAGCCCCCTTACCATCCCCTTTCTTTGTCCCAGGGTTCTCCATCCTGTCCGTCCACGCATTGAACAGACGAGAGAGTTTCGTCTTTCTAGAGATTTTGAAGAATAGTTCCGCCCGGTATTTGCACACCACCTTTACGACAATGTCTGGCATTTCACGATATTTGATGTCCTGAACCTTTGCCTTCTCCGCCCGCTTTGCTATGTCGTTCTTCATTTGTGCGATCTGTGAAATAAGTCAAGATCGGGTTTCCAATTCTTGAGGAAATTTCCGTACCTCATCTTGGGCTTCGTCTACACATTGCGCCAAACGCTTGCTATCCTCCTGTCGGGAACATCGAGGTTCAACAAGTTGAAATCGCAGTATCTGAAGCGAAAGCATACCCGCAACTTCTTGTTGTCCTGGCATCATTGTCAAAACCAACAGAAATACACGACACGATCAGAAAGCACTACCTTTTGGAGTTCACGAGCTAGATTCTCCATCTTGGTCTTGGTCTGATTTGCCTTGGTTAGCTGACTCTTGGCTGTAGCAAAGCCCTAGTTCGGAGAAGGAACATGTGTGGTAGACAAGTAGAGATACGGACCTGCATCCTTGTCCTTGACGAGCTTCTGTTTCTCCTTTGAAAATTCGCGTTCCGTCCTCTTGAGCTCTGCAAACTACAAAAAAAATGAATATGCCGGAGAGGATATGTTGGACATTGGGACGCTTGGAGACGTACCAGCTCAATATATTTCGCATGAATGGTATTTTCTTCTAACCCTTTGACTGACTTTTGGGCTTCCTCGGCTGAGAGACAAGAGCGAGAGTTGGCAGGACGGCCATGAGAATCGAGCGACAGGGAGACGGACCAAATCTTCTCTCCTCCTCCTCCTCGAGAACCTCCTCCTCTTCCAATGCAGCAATTCGGTTCTTGAGGCTCTCGTACATGGCCGCAGGATCGACCGGGGCGTCGTTCTTCTTTTTGGTCTTTGCATTCTGGGCATGTGTTCCGTTGACGGCGGGGGGATGGCTATGGGAAACAGCTGGACCACGATTTGCGAGGGTCGACTGCGGGTGGATTGGTGGAACTGGGGGTGCAGTTACTGGAGCCGGCGGAGCGGGACCGGGTGGAACAGGTTTGGCGAGTCGTGTGGACGCGTTCTGGGCATGGGTGGTAACAGCGACGCTGTTCATCATTCGACTCAACAGAATACAGCGACGGCGGGAGCAGGTCGAGTTACTCAGGTGCAACGATGGGGACGAGGACAGGCTCACTCGAGCAAAGGGAGGCGTTCAATGGGGATGGCAAAGAGAAAAGTCAGTAAAAGTGAAGGTGTTTTTTACTGAGATTTTGTTATTATATGCGGGTCAAGGTTAAGGTGTGTGATTGGTTGCGGTGCTCAGACGTTGTAAGGATCGATTCAATGATCAAAGGACAAACGATCTTTAATTGTCTCTTTCAGTTTCTCTGTCGTGGTCTTTTTTTTGTTATCATTATTTTGGTGGGATAAGTCACAATTAGGTAATAACAATATACCTCTTCACAGTCTCGTGACCTCGACGCGACTTTCATTACAACCATGCACAACTCAGGTATGATGCCTCGCAGTGCACCTTAAACAATGCACTCACCAACAGTTTCTCACAGATCCATGCTCGTTACCTGCGCGTAAACGACAGCGTTTTTCTTCTCCCTTTGAGGAATATTTTGAGGAACCCAGCCAGGAGGATCTCGCGGCACTTGACAGACTGGAGGAAAATCTGCTTCTGCAAGGGTCTAAGAATGCGGGAAACTTTGGCGATAAAGAGAATCTCGCGCTCATCTCTACAACTCGCGAATATTCAAAATCACCGGTTCCCGATCATCTTCGATCATCACAGACCATAAGTGATTCCGACAATCCTTTCATTACGCAAATGCCCTCTTTCACGTCTGCCAATCTCACTAAACACTCTGGATTTACCTCAGCCCTTCACATCTCTGCTCCAGGTAGTTCTCCAGATGACAGACGCTCATCGTCACCCGATCATCCACCAGAGCATGACTACGCTTCTTGGTTTGCCCCTGCACCCGTCGCCACTGTGACCCAGTTTCAATCCGCAAAATTTTCTGTCGCGTCTTCGTTATCGTCTCCGAAACCAGAACCCGTTTCGACCGGCTTTATGAAAGCCTCCAACAAGGGGTGGGCAATACCATCACGCACTGCCCTGTTTCAGGCGGAGGAGAAAATGAAGAAAATCTGGGCAGAGGGAGAGGCCGACGATCTCTCATCGTTCGCTACCGGAGTACCTGCTGTAACGCATATAAACAAGGACCCTGACTCGTCAAGCTGCGTATCCGAGAACCAAACGCCTGTAGGCTTCGGTCGACCATCCATCACTGATGATAATTCCCTCACGACGATCCCCGCCAATTCCGAGCGCTTCAAAAGGAATACCAAACCCTTCAAATCTCCTCTGATGACGGCCTTTCATTCTCCCGGGCCAAAATCATCGTTGTATGCGAGTTCTCCGCTCGCTCCGAGGCCTCAATCTGCGTTATCTTTTGTATCACATCTGGCAATGCCTGGTGGTTTTCCTTCGCTTTCATTCAAAACTCATGATTCCGCTTCTGTGACTCCCCTTCGGCCGCAAGCGAAACGCCGCATCATGAGTGACACTCCTACAAAATCGAAATTTGTGACGCCATTCAAGACCGGAATGAGACCGGGAGAGCCTGGCCATGAGAGACTGGTGGACTTGAACAAGAAAAACGTTGCACCGATGACGATGCCAGCCATAGACGGTCCAAAGCCTTCTAATCCCGAAAAGATCAAAGCCGATAGTCAGGAGCCACGAAGACGGCGGGTGTTCGACCTGAGTGGGCAGCAATATTCCTTCGCGCGTTTCCCCCTCTCTAACCATCCTTTCTCAGCTAAACCCTCTAACAGAACAACCCTCGCCAGCTGCGGTCAGGTGCCTCAAAACTACAATTCCGCAGATTTAGAAGCTATAGGAATGTCTGTCGCATTGCTTCGCGAAATATGTTTTCTGACTGATGATATGTTACAGCAACACGCTGGAAATCAGTCATGTCACTCCGACTCTTGCACTGTATTATTCCTTCTATGCGCCCTCTGCGAATCCTTTCCAGACGACCCTCGGTCCTGCTGAAGCGTTAGAAGAGCTACGCAGTCGAGGTTGCTCACTTGCTACAAAGCGATGGGTGGATAATCATTGGTCTTTGATCCTGTGGAAGTTGGCAGGAATGGTATATCTCGACCCTCATGCCGAGCTCAATCCTGAGCGCACAAGGTGGTGCTGGTCAGAAGTAGTTCGCCAGTTGCTCTATCGGTAAGCGTGAAGAGGCTCGCAAAGCAGTGTATTGAACCAACTGCAGATACGAACGCGAGATCAACGGAGGGATTCGTCCCGCCCTCAGGATGGTCACTACTCGAGATTTACCGGCGTCATTGCCTATGGTGCTTTGTGTGTCGAACATTTTGTGGCCCGAAGCCAGACCTCCTGTATCGAGAATCCCACCAGACTCCCATCCAGAGTTAGAACTCACAGATGGCTGGTATACACTTCGTGCTGAAGTTGATCAACCGCTTTCAAGGGCGATTCGGAGACATGTCATTCGGATGGGTTGTAAGATCGCTATAACAAGTGCTCGGGTGAGCCTGTCCCCATATATTGTAAATGCGACTTTGCCGACATGGAACCAGTTATCCTCCGATCGCAAAGAACCCTCCGAGATCCTGGATGCATATAACTCCACCAAACTAATCTTGTCAGGAAATTCATCGCACCTTGCTCCATGGCATGCGAAATTAGGCTTTCAGAACATTCCATTCACGGCCACATTGAACAGCCTCACTCCAGACGGTGGTGTTGTTGCTGCCCTAAATATCGTCGTCTTGAAGGTGCATTTCATTCGGTTTATTATGATTGCAACCGATAACAGTGGGTTAGGTATTTCCCTTGGGTTTCATCGAATTCACCGAAACCGAACACGGCAAGAAGATCGGAGAGGGACCTCGGAATGAGAAGGAAGAAGCACTTGAGCACGAGCGCTGGAAGGTGATTCTGTCATCTGTGTTTCGCATTTCCAAGACTCATACTACTGATAGCGGGATCGAGAAGCAGAAGAATTTAAATTGGGTCAAGCTTGGAACAAAAAAATTGGATTATTTGAAAGATACGTAGACCACCTCGAACGACGAGCTGCTGTGCAGACCTCAGTTGAAAATGGTGCGCTTTATGTGACTCTGCAAGACTGGTACCAACTTTATGTTTCAAGATTCTCCATCTGGTGACGTTGAAACCCTTTTCAGTGAGTTAGAAGACAATCCCGAAGACGGTGGAATACTGGCGGGAGTCAAAGCTCGCGACGCAGGCTTGCTCGCTCAATTGATCCAAGAACGGATTATCCACAACCCAGATAGGACTGGTCAAGAAATAGAGCAAGAATTGAGGGTAGATGGTGACCATGAGACGATGGCAGATTTTCTGACTGACGGGAGGACACAGAACCTTTGTCCGCCGCGCGAAGTGCGAAGCTTTAGAGTCATCGCCGTGAAAGATGCGTGTACGCAAAGGCGGCCCGCACACCGTACAGCACAGTTGACTGTCTGGGATGTACTCAACCTGAGAACAACCGAAGAGGGGGGTGCTGGCGATTTTCAGGTCGGCCAGAGATTCCGAGTAAGATTCGTCTTCCCTGTCTCCACCTGATCGCGTGACCGTATCTCCAGGTAACCAACTTGATTCCGACGCAACAAAACGCTTGGATGGGCCGTGAACCAGGTTCAGAGGTGTATCTCTGTACGCGACGAGACTCTAGATGGACAAGGGTCGAGTAAAGCGTGTCTATATAATACCTCCTCCATCACAACGGTATGGATCCGTTATACGGTGCTATGGCTGACATGGCTGACAGTGCATCAAGGTCTTCCGATGCCATATTTTCGAAGGATGGCAGGCCAATCGTAAACGTCCTGATGGCCCATGCAGACTATAGTGGCTGGCCTCGATTGCGGCCCGAATATTCGGGCTGCCACCCGATGGATTGATTGGGGTGTAACCTGGTCAATCTTGGCCATCATTTCGGACACGTGCATATTGCGGTCGTAGACCAAAATCTGTGGAGAGTCAGTGATAGTAGGTGTGAATTGCAATCACTTGTACCTGGCGACCAAGGTCTTCCACTTCTACCGCCTGGCTCTCTAATGCCATTACCATGCTCGATTTGAGTTGATTTTTGGCCCTGTTGAGCTCTGCTTGTGGAGTTGGTGCATAGAGCAGCAGGCTTAGTTGGTGCACCAGATGGGGCATCACTTCACTAGGGGTGTTTCCTCCGTGCTGATCGGGTGACGATGGAACGAATGACGCAAAGAGGCCGAACAGGGATGAATCCGAATATATGTGAAGGAAAGACGCGCAGTGATCGATTTGCGGGAAATGGTTGAGTACGTGAGTGTATAGACGCGAGTACATGCCCTTCCCAGGACCACCTATAACGACGTGAGGAGAGAATTACGTCTCATAAACGAGAGCAACAGTTACCTGCAGAAAAACTACCGCCCCCTCCCAAGAGAACCTGCATGGTTGCCAGTGTATAAATGTCATCGTCATGGATGCCGACGCCTTCGAATCCAACGTATAGATGATCTAATTCGGAGTCCTGATCGAGAATGAAGCGGTGACCACCAGTATAAGAGGCCTTGACCTCCGGTGAGGCGTCAGGGTTGGACTTGAGCGAAGAAAAGTACTTGTCGACCCATTCGACCAGATCTGCGTGCCGCATACCTGCACCGGCGATGACCATGCGTTCTGGACGATACCATTTCGTCATGCAACTGCGCAACAACGCATCGTCAATAAGGTGTATTCGATCATCGGGACATAGCATGGGATTGCCTAGAGTCCGCTGGCCATATGCTACACTGTGCAGGATCTCTGGCAGGATCATCTCTGGCTTTGTTCTGAGCTCACGGGACTCATAACGGGCTGCGTCTCGTTGCGAGTGGAGCTCATCGGGAAGGAATGTCGGGTTGAGTACCGTGTCAGAGATGAGGGATAGCGCGAGTGGTGTTGCTTGATGGGAATTTGAGGATTGATACATGATTGATTCCCGAGACGAGGAGCACATTATTTGTCCACCCAAGGTGTCAATGGCGTTCGACATGTCCGATACCGAACGATTGGAAGTGCTCTGCTCGAACGTCGAGTGAATACAGAAAAGAATTGCAAGCATGACCCATACCTTGAAGGCCATCCGGTCAAGAAAATGACTGGCGCCCAAGGTGAGAGTATCCTCATACCGCGAACCAGCATTGACGTAGAGGCCGACGGTCGAAAAATGGTAAGGCTGGGACAATGTCGCAACGCGAATTTTGTTGGGAAGAGTGGTTAGGTGAACTGGTGGGTGCAATTTTGCGTTGAGATTCCGTCTAAGAGCAGTTTGGCCATTGCCCAACAACGAGGCTGCTCGCCGCATACGTGTACGAGGG
>CEMM01322099.1:3612-27123 GCA_900068975.1 Hygrocybe conica | reverse complement strand
AAAAAAAAGACCCCACCGTGATTCGAACACGGGACCCCGCGATCTGCAATCGCATGCTATAACCACTTAGCTATGGAGTCGTCGCTACATTGCTATTCTCAAACGAACTCAACACATTTCTGATCAAACCTCCTCCCCTTCCATATAAAATACTCCACCACTCGACCACTCCTCCCGTTGACGCACTGCGTTCAAGCGTCGAAAGAGCCAGAATAATTACCATCACGTGATTCACCGACAAAGTGTTCCCGAACCTCGATTCCACGGAGACAAAGATGTTGAAGAGAGAACTCGAATTTTCCGCTTCTGCTGCCGAAACGCAGCCATCGCCTGCGAAACGACACAAGGATGATTCAAGCCAAGAACCTGACGTGTCCATGTCAGATCCTCCGGTAGCAGGGACAGAGGCTAACGCGAGTGAGGGGGTGTCCGTAAAGGAGCAAGGATTGCAGTTGTGGAATGCGGTCAAGAACGCGGTCAGCAAAGAGTGCGTGTTATACACGGCGCGCTGCTACTCAGGCGTTACTTGCCATTGTCCACTGACTGACATGTACTCCTGATCTCATCATTCAGGGGACGTGTCTACTCCGTCAATTTCATGCGCAAACCTCCGAAACGATTATACCCAGACTACTATCAAATCATCGAAATGCCGATCGCTCTGGAGGATATCAAGAAACGACTAGACACCGGTCTGTATCAGTCGCTCGAAGGCGTCAAGCATGATTTGGACCTGTGCTTCACCAATGCGAAGAAGTATAATATGAAGGATAGCGAAATATGGAAGGACGCGAAACATCTACATGTGAGTAGCTAATGATCCCTCGAATGCGTTCACACAGAATGCTGTTTCGACGAGCCGTGCAGAAACTGGTCAATCGGGAGTACAACAAAATGACTGGAGATGACGAGCAAATCGATATCATGGCCGACGGGCGAGAGAAAAATGCAGGCGACGAAGAAGGTGACGAAGAAGGGAAGAAGAAGAACAAAAATAAAGCACCAAATATGAATCGCCTCCTCAAATCACGGTTGCAGAAACTCGTAAACAAGACTGACGAAACGTGAGTGTTCTCACCTCGGGCAACGCATTTCCTCACCAACGCTGATGTCGCCATAGCGGGCGCGTGTTGTCTACCGAGTTCATGGAATTACCGTCGAAGAAAGATTGGCCAATGTATTACAAGCAGATCAAACGACCCCAGTGCCTTGAAAATATCTTTGTGAGACCATAGCTGATATCTGCGCATACAGCTGCTCATTCATACAACCACCAGAAACATATCAAGCGCAAGGAATATCTTGCATGTGCCGAGTTTGCGTCGGATGTTGAGCTCGTCTTCTCAAACGCTATGACCTTCAATGTCGAACATACCGCCATCTGGGAGGATGCCTTAACCCTTCGCGCAAGATAATCTTCTCACATATCTAATATTTTACTCTAATGCGCAGCTGCAGGACTATTTCCGACACCTGATGTCAGACCTCCCCGAGCCGTTCACCCTTACCGAGTACACAAAGCCCACTCACGGAAAAATTAAATTGAAAATGTCCTCTTCCCAAAACTTGACAACAACTGCATCATCTCCTGCACTGCAGGCGACATCGTCCAGTGGAAGCGTGGTGCTGCGGGTTCCAGGCTCAAATTCCACGCAAATGCAAAACAAGCTGTCGATGTCCTTATCATCGTCTGCAACGCAGACCGTTGCTCAGCCATCAACACAAGCTCCAAATTCTAAACCAGTGCCCACTCCATTACCTAAAACTGGCCATACACAGTCCGCCAACCAGCAGACGCTTACGCAGACACCTACGCAGTCCGTCTCCTACCCGAGCACCACGTACAGCCAACACTATCCAAACGCCACCTATCAACCAACTTCCAATTCTTCGGGCGCCTCTCTTGGACCAATCACCCAGACATCGACTGGGCTTCTTGTCCAGACCACTAATTATTTCGGGCGACATACCTCACATTCAAATTCGCCCGCACCTCCGCAACCGAACTACCTGCTGAAGAGCGTCTCTTTGAGAGTTGAACCTACGGGGAGACCCTTCAATCTTGATCACAGTGAGGGGGTCAAGCTGTGGGTGATGAGGGTCAGCAAGGAGGAGAGGCGACTTCGTATTTCCGACATCAAATTCTTAAGAGATGACGGAGAAGATAGTGGTGTGGAAGACGCTCAAGAGGAGCATGAGGATAAGGAGGAGGACGAGGAGGAGCCTGAAATGGAGGGCATTATCAAGAACGGGAAAAAGAAAAGCAAGGGCAAAAACAAAGGCAAAGCACGAGGTAAAACTGGAAGTAAAATCAAGGGAACTCGCAGTGTCAAGAAGACCAAACCGAAAATGGATGAAATTCAGGTCAAGGTCAATGGCGTCATCACGAAGGAGAGCGAGGATCATCCCGGCGAATGGCAGCTAGAATTGCTAGTGGGTTGGAATTCTATCGAAATTGGAGAAAAGGGAGGACTCGTTTGGAAAGTGCAAGCAGAGCGATCATTTGAACGAACACAGTAATAATAAGTTCCCCATCGTACATGTAGTAGTCGGTCTATACTACGCCCCCCCGTTGTATTTGAAACCCGAGAGGTATGTGTTCCTCAAGATCGACATCACTCTCTGTGTCCTGTTTTGGCGCGTAAACGTGGTACCTTCCTAGATCCGCCACTTGATCTTGAATGTACCGTCGTAGCATTTCCTCCCTATCGAGTGACTGTACTTCATAGCCCTCTGAACCTCTGCGAACTCGTACGCTGGCTGTTCCGTTGCCACTTATTTCGGGTTCGCGGAGGTCAGGATCAGATGAGACGGAACCTGAGGAAACCGAGTGACGATCGACCCTTCCGTAGTCCGGGTGATACGGCGGGAAATCTGAAATAGCGTTCTCCGTGTTGATGGAATGACGTTTCCGAGATTGGGATGAACGAATCTGGCTGTTGTAAGGTCGCAGTTCCGGATTCAATGAGCCACTCTCGTATGTCCACGGCGAGGAAGGTAGGGTAAATTCGAAATGCTCGTCGGGACGTGTGTCGTCCTCGGGGGGCCACGTCTTGGATACATCTGCTCCAGTTTGGTAAGTGATGTTCATATATGCGAATGCAGACAAATGGGGGGCATCATGTGCGAAATCGGAACGGGTGACAGAATGGATTGCGAGTGCTTACAGAACGTCCGTGTTCGTCTGGCACCAAGAGCAGCACATTCAGGCCTCGCCTTCGTCATCGTACGTGAGGCGATATTGACACTGCTCTTTCGTCTGAAAACTTCAAACCACTTACCATCTCCTTGAACAACTTGGAACTTGAGACCGGTGCCAGAAACTCTGAAGGGCCAGCACCAAAGCAGAGGGTTGGTCCCCAAGACAGATTCAATGTTCCGTCTCACGCCTAGATTCTGGAAAACACTCGAAGAATCAGCGCCGATGTTCCCAGATCGGTGAACGTTGGCGGGGTGCTCACATATGGGAATTTGATCTGAGCAGGGAGGGAAATTCAGAAGGACGCAAGCTTCAGAGCGCCACGAAATACCTCGCTAAGCTTCCCCCGGCGTAGGAGTGTGGCAGCCTTATCTTTTTCTCTTGCCTCGATTGTGGTGGTGTTGCCAGCCAAGGAATAGAACTGGTATATACTGGGAAAGGTCACCGAGCCAGGGCGCCACGTGAAGGGCAGACAACAAACCTGAACGCCCCTACGATGAGTAGAACAGGCACACATGCAACGTAATTGAGGACAACAAAAATAATTTCCGTGGTGTCGGGTTGGGCCTAATCCGAGTGCAACGATGAGCTCAAGACTTGTCAATATCAGGTGGGAAATACCACGTCATCGCCATACACGGCATGCATAACTCTGCGAGTGACCATGGTGAAGTGATACAGACAAGCGAGATCGACGTAGAAGAGGAAACGGATAAAATAGCCATGATTGAAATGGCCAACGCAATTGTTGATCCATGGACAATGATGATCTGAATGGGAGTTGAGGAGTTTCAGGCAAGAAGGAAAGAGCGACCCTGACCCATGCGAAGCACGCATCTGCGAAGAAGTGAGTTGCGTGGATCATCTGACGAAGGGGACTGTTACGGACCGTTGACATTGCCTGCAGTGATGGGCTCTTGGTGGTTTGTAGTGGTCGCAAGAGCGACAATATCTAGGACTGCCTGTCAACTTCTTGACCTCGTACCCGTCCTGGGAATTGATGTCTGGTTTCTGGAGAGAACAGCCTTCACAGCTGGGATTGTCGAATTGAAAGTGTAGAACAAACCCATGAGAACGGGACCCGACCTGGGTCTGTGACGACACAAAGACGATAGTTCCAGAGCAACATTGCGACCAACATGCTTAAGACTGGATCAGCTTCACGACGGATAGCAATATATATACGATAGCACTGACTTGAATGGAACGAGTAGATTTATGAGCTCGACAGACAAAACAGCGCCATACCACGGCCATATTACGAATATTTGAGACGAATAAGCAATGAAGCAGATAAGAGCCACGGTGAATCCAACCACCAAACGACTCAAGAAGCTGTCTCCCATTCAAAAGTGATGATGATGTATATTCCCACGCTCATGACTCTCAGGCTCGGCTGTCGGTGGGTATTCACCGCCAACCTTCGCAGATATTCCACGGCGCAGGCGAATCACCAAGTTGGGTCCGTTGAGACATCATCGCGTTCTCACCAACGCGCAGGAACGTCGCCGGTCACGCCAATTATCAAACGTATGTTTTCATTACTAGTAAATTTCTTGGTGCCGTGCTCATCAATTACTCCTCAGCTGGCAGTAGGGGCCAACACGTGTCTTCAAACGCAAACGGACGGGTTCCCGAAGAGCGACACAAGACTCTCCACATTGCTCACCACCTTGCGACATTCAGGCAAACGCCGCCTCCGTCAACCAATATCCCTTCAACAATCAGCTTTCCTCGCATCGATGCTTTCCTCGGGAAAGTCTCAAAAAGTCCTGATGCGACGCCGGCCGTCAAAGCCAATTCCCCATTGAACCACCGTGCTGCTGTCAAGGGGACCGTTAAGCACCCTGCACCGCGATCGAAACGAACGAGTTTGGAAGAACGCAATTACCCCCCAGCAGAATCTCTCGCGACGCAACAGGAGGACCGTGGTCCCAAGCGTTCGCCTCCGAAATCCAGGTCAAACGTTCAACTCCCCCCAGATTCATATTTTCCGCCCATGGAGGAGATTGATTTTGGAAAGTTGTTTTTATCCTCATCAAGTACCGGTACTCCACCACTCCATGCGGGATCCGAGTCGAAAAAGCTCCAGGTCGTCGGAGGTGACTACTCCCGCCATCTACCGCAACACCTCAGGCTGCACCAAGTGGAGGGCAGTCTTACTCCATCCGAGAGCGCCCGAATCGCCTTGGCGCGGAGAAAAGATGTCGGATTACACGGTCGAAATACAGCCTCAAAGGTCGTTAAGTCTGCATCACAAGGAAGGGGAGGCAAACAGCAGACATAGAGGATGGTACTGTATGCGGTACAAAGAAAAAACGGTTAGAAGGTAACATCATGGTCCATCATGGAACATCATCTGCGTTCCTTTCTGCCCCTAATTGTTGTCCATCCTTTGACGTACGCTTTGCGATGCCATTAGCGTCCGCACTGGGTTTCCCAAGTATGCTGCCGATGTGTGCTGGGGGGCCAGTCTCTGTAAATACGTGATTGGAGGTCCCGGCCAACATGTGGTCCGGTAMCCCGAGCCACTCTGGGACCTCGTAGTCYCGAAGCTGTTCGATTTCGGAGGGGACTTTGCACCCAAATGCGGTCACGAGCCGCTGTGTCTTGCGAGCGTTGGGTTCGCTGAACCGGCGCAGAGCAGCAATCAACAAAAAGCTTGTTGTGTACTCAGTCTTTCCCGTGGCACTAGTGTAAGGGACGTGCTTTCTTGTGATGGGTGCTGTCGTGAGTCGTTGCATATAAGGTCCAAGTTTCCGAGGTTTGAATCACGGCACTTACACGACAAGGTGTCAGAAACACGCCTCTTATATCCATTGGGAGAACTGTCAGTGTCAAATGATTGAACCTTCCTACGCTTTCTTGAACGGGTGCGTGGTATTGATTGTTCCACATCAGATTCTGAGAGCTCGTCCTCTTCCTCTGAGTTGTGAGAGCTGCCTGAACAGCATATAAATTTCATTGCGCCTCTGGAAAAAGTAAACCAAGACAGCTTACTGCCTGCGGGGGAATACAAAGGCGAATCCAGTGTGCGCGTCATGCTTCTCGACGCTAACCGAGGTGGTACCTTGATTTTCAGCTTCAGCTTTTCCTTCTCTTGCAGTGCCTCTGTTGCTGGTTCCTCTTCCGCCACCTCCGATTCCCCATCATCTTGACTCGGATGTGGGTAAGCTGTGAAAGAACTCTCTGGTTCCGTCGAGGTCACGACACTGCTCTGGCGGCTGTTCTTCTTGGCCTTGTCAGCACCCTTCGGCAGCAATAAAGTCCGGTACCGCTCTTCTAGAGCAAGTGCAACATCAAGCATCTCTTTCCGACGCCTTTCGCCCTCGTGGTTGGTGGGTGAGCCATTGACGTGAAGGTCGGACCAGCTTGCGGCACTGACGTCGTCGTCTTTCGGTTCTGTTGGTCGAGAAGACATGGAAGAGAATGGGGAAGGGGGGAGGACAAGGAAGGCTGTTGCGTCCATGGAACGCAATTGGTCGATACGTTCCTTGAGTTTATATTGCTCATGCTTGAGCTGCTCCTTCTCGCGAAGCCGCTGCCGTTTTTCGAGTAGCTCGTACTTGCGGTGTCTCTTCTCGTAGACAGCATCTGATGTATCCGTGGACGGGTGCTTGCATTACCAAGGACAATGATCAATAACACCCGCGTACGGTGGAAAGAGACCCTCACATCTTCTTGGGGACGAGGTCTAAACCTACTACCAACGCCCGCGTCCTCCGAAAGCGTTGTGAACTCAGGAGTCTCGATTGTCTGCTGGTCTCTAAACGTTTTCATGACCTCAGGGCGATCGAAGTACCGTTCGTTGGCAAATTCGTTCAGGTCCAGCTTGGACGTGGACGAGGAGGCAACAAGGGCCGAGTTGGTTGTTAACAGCAGCCGCGTCTCTGCTGGTATCAGTGGGTCATTTTCTCCTGGGATGTGACAGACGACTGTCGTGAGCCTGGTGGGCTGAAAAAATGAGAAACGTAAGGCACCTTTTCTCTTCTGAGTGTCAAGGATCAACATGTCGATGTCGCAGGTGCCCACACCTGGCCCACCGCGACGCGAACGAGATGGCAGGACCCGTTTTTGACGGGACTGAGATTCGCTGCTTGCCATATGAAATGCGAGCTCTAGTCGGTAAATTGACCGAGCTCAATACCGGTTGATAGGTGAACGACGCTGATCTGCACTGGCAGCCCTGACACGCGCAGACCCGAGTGGTGATGACGGTACGGGCAAGGATGGATTGGCGGATTGGCATTGTTGCCTTATCCAGACTCTTTCATGTTTATGGAGGGCGACATTATCATATAATTGAACGAGACTGGATCTACGTGTCTATGGACGAGGTCAGGAAGGATTGCTACCAATTGTATCGTGGCGAACACCGCTGGCACCGTGAGGTCGAACGCCAGACGTAAATGTGTGGGGCACAACGTCAAGCTGAGAGGTCGCCCGAGATTGCGCCAGGACTTCCGCCGCAACATCCTCACCAAACTGATCGGCCAACCGGCTGCGAAGGGTGCGATGAGAGGTGAGCACAGACAATCCACAAGGCATCGACGTACTGTACCTTGCATATTTTTCCATAATGAGCGCCATGCTGTTCACGCTAAGACGGTAGGCTTTGGGCATCATGCCTTTCCCGAAGCGATACGTCACATGGTTTGAACAAAGCAACCCGGCCACCATAACGACGATGTGGAGAGGGGCAAGAGAGAAGGTCACCGTGTACCATTTCTTGAGCACGAAGCGCTGATGGACGAGATATGCACGTTTGCAACCTGGCAGGATGCTGCGGGCGTAGCATGTCTGGCTGACGGTAGCCTCTACGAATGGGCTGAAATAGCCGCAGCAACCAAGTTCATTCTGAATGCGAAGGCGGCCAGAATCGCCCAAGTCTCGCGACCACTGCGCGTTGATTTTTCCTTCGAGGTTGAACGTGCGCCACTTGTACGTCATGTAGCCTGGAACGACAAGAAGACCGAAGCATATCCAGAGAAAAAATGTGTAAATGGCGAGGAAGGAGCGATTGTTGAGTAGGATACCAGCCCAACCGACCAGGGACGTTGCGATGCCAAACACGGCAGCAAGGGTGGAGACGATAAGTTCGGACCTGTTGCCTACTCTGATGACGTCGGCGTATCGCCATACATTGAACCAGATCAATAGACAGAAAACAGTGGCAACAAGAGAGTATGTTGTGAGCTTTATCGAAAACCGGTAAGTGAGTTCCGTGAAAGCAGACCCAATTCTGTACAACGCACCACGATGTTTCCGGCAAAAAGTGTCCATTTGAATTTATTCCAGCGAAGTGTGGAGTGAACTTTTGAGGCGCCTTTACCGCCAAACCAGCCGCTGGACATGCCATCATAATCCTCATCATTCTCCTCGGGTATTCGGGCCTCACCACTCCTGAAAGCCTCGACGCCACCACCGCGCTTGGGAAGGATGGTGTTGATGTCATGATGAACGATTTTTCGCTTGCGAGGCCCGGATCCCACTGCAAAGGTGTTCGAGAATTTGGACGGGAAGTAGTTGGCGCTGAGGGGGATGTGATTCTTTGCCAACGATGTCTGGGAGCCACCGATGGGTGTAGGTGGTCCTGTTGCTTCCTCAACAGCAGGATTGCGAAAGCCGAGTGGGGACGACATTATTGCGGTGTGAAGGATGGCCGTGACGTCGTAAAAGACCCGGGAAGAGACGAGCTTGAATCGACTCGTCTGCCAGTGCAATTAAAACGTCGGGATTGAGCCGCAGTGTGCCCGAAAGCCTATCGGCAGCGTATCCCATCCGGATCCGCTGATGCATACGCCGCCCACACGTCCTCCCCCATCGCTGGTCGTCGCTGTCGAGATCCAGAACCGTTCAACAGAGATTCAGTCCGCGTCTTTCCCAAATATTTTTTTCTAGTATTTTGCAGCAAGAATAATTGGACCCCAGTCACTCCAAATTTATTACATAATTAACACGTCTTGTCACACTCATGTCACGCATACATCAACGCGTCGCGTCGCTGACTTTGTTAACCAATGGACGACAACCCCCGTCCCCTCAAGCGCGCCCGTATCCCCTCTCCCTCAGACTCGAGCTCACCACAACCTGAAAAGCCATCCCTCGAGTCCATTTCGGATCCAATTCTCCTTCTCTCACTACCAGCCACCCTCATTCATCCTCCGAATCACCCGTTGCATGTCGTCTCTCTTTCCTTGGCGTTGCGCGCAATCAACAAGTGTTTGGCCTTTGACAACCTTGATCCCGATATCGAGTGTCGAGCGTGCACCGCATTCGCAGAGCTCGCCCTCAATGTTATGTCGGGCGGGTTTCATCGTGATCTAGATGACCACCCATGGGCGCAAGGCATAGAAGCCGAGGTGCGTAGTAGACTGTATGTCATATTGAATCGCACTCAACAGTACAAAACAGGCCCAAAACGCTATTAGCAAAGGCGTGAGTACTGTACTACTTCAGTCAAATGCATTGCTGACTATCCAATTTTTTTTTGACAGCTCGTCCTTGCAAAGAAAGTGGGTTCACAGACGACATCGACTCCAGATTCTGACCATCCAGTCTCCGTAGCATCCATCCCTCCGCATATATCGTCATCACCTTACCCTTCTCAACGCAAAGCTTTCAGCTTCCAAGCCAACGAGCAATCCTAGGTACATTCGCGCTCTTCTCCGTCGTGTCACCGCATCCCTCGATCCAAATGATCCCCCGCATATCATGTATTCGGCATTGCTCGCGACAATTTCTCATCTCTCTCCCTACGCTACTCCCACACCGTCCCCACAGTCGTTGCACGACACTCATGCAGCCCTGGCCGCAGTCGATGACTTACAACAACGTGCTACTCGGAATAACCACACGTCAGTCGTTCTACTGGCGCGCGTTCTTCGTCTTCGAATTGTAGTCATTGCCGGGTTACGGGATTCCGTGGCTGCCACCCTCACTGAGGCGGAGAACGCGCTTGGGATAGCCTATTCCACGCTCGATCATACCCCAACCTCCCAGGAGCCCGCAACAATGCCGTCTGCAAGCGATTCTCCACGTCGAGATGCCCAACCAGTCATATTTCCCGTCGCGTTTGACGCGTTCATGGCCATCCATACATTAATTTTCGGCGTGGTATTCCACACTCAAGTCGGCAATGCTTCCCAAGCTTTCGTGCGACTGACTCACCTTCATGCCCTTCTGGATGCAAATGTCTTGCAGAAGGCCCCACACGGCATCGTCACGGTGTGCCCTTTACTCAAACCACGGAGGGCTCTCCATCTGACACATGCATGTAGATTGAATTCCCCGCAAGTCCACCTCTAGCCGTGCAAACAACACATCCACGCGTCCTTTACCTCCTCACATTTTTAGTCAGCGCGAGTGCAAAGCTTGACCCTGTGGGACGGAAGCCAAGACGACGGGTCTTTGCTACCGAAGGATTGGCTGTCTGGGAACGAGAAGCAAAGCGCGAGCTACCTCGTATGCATCACAGCACTCCGCGTGTACTTTCGAGCTAAAGGTTTTCGCTTGCAGTGCCCGTTTGGGCTGGCGTGGGCGATTCGCTCGATATTGAGAGTCGCTTGGTCAGAATAAAAGCTGATCTGATGTGCGAACTGATTGGGGTAAGTTGCGATCCTCTTCTGACAAATTAAGCCAATGACTAGGGAACCCAGGTTTCGATTATGCGCAGCGAATTTGATTCGGCTGAGCAGGTGGGTCTACCTTCGCCGTGTCTTTCCAATGATTGATGAAACGATGATAGACCTTGGATATCCTCGTCGCGCATACGAGGACATACGGAATCTTTCCCTCCTTTTCTGCGCGAATCGCGTTGCAACACGCACATCTCGCACACGCACTTGGTCGTCATACACGTGCACTCGACTGCTATCGTGTTGCAGCGCATATCGCATCGGACCCAAAGACACAAGGCACGTATGAAGTGGAATTTGTACGTGTGGCAGCACGGGCAGGAGAGATTGCGTTGTTAATCGGTTGTGGGGGTCAAGTTGGGGAAGTGCGATGTGGCCAAGATGAGATGGAAATGCTGGGGCGAGAAATTGTCAGCGAGTGCAAGAAGGTTGGGGGTGCACTGGACAGTGTCGGGCAGGTTTTAGGGGCATGTATATCGAAGGAGATCACTAAGTCAAAGTGAGTAGGTTGAAACATAACCAAGACCGCGTACACTGACCACACTAACATTCAACATTGCAGACAACAACTCAAGGTTGCATTAGATTTGACAAGCCAGTCGCACGATAACCACCTACGCGCCCTAACGTTGGCACTGACATCAGCTTATTACGTGCATACGGCGGAAGACCACGCACGAGAGATTCTGAATGCATGCGAGCAGCTGGCTGTGGGGCTTGGTGCTTGCAAGAAATCTGAACGATCCGGCAAGCGCCGGAAGCACGGTATGAATTCTGACCATGACACGGAACCAGAGGTAACAGGCAACAGTCCACTAAGACTGTGGGTCGGGGAACGGCTGCATGGTGAGTGCTTAGTTTCGTCCGACGAAGCAAGACAGGATTAAGACTGATGCATTTGTAGAGATGGAGAAGAGAGCAGGGAACGAACAGGCTGCGAAAAGACGTGGCAGCACCAATCGTCAACTCGCAGTCGCGATGGAGAATGTCGCGAAGAGGGGAAGCCAATATCAACGGACGCATTGACCGGCGATTAGCAACTTTTTGATACTGTAGCGCTCCTGTTGACGTGGGTCCGCGAAATTTGATGTAGATTCTGCAAATGCAATTCTGCAAATCATCATTTTCGCTTCTTCACTCAAGCAAACAAAGATTTGGAGTGGCGGTGTATTCATACGCTCATATGCAAAGCAACAACAGATCTGGAGAACCGAGTTGAGTGTGCAGTAAGCGATTCAAGAAGTTGGCGGTTTACCTGAGTCTTAACCATCAGTGACAGCGCTAGCTTCACCCAACGTCCATTTTGCAAAATCTATCACCTCCAGCCCATTATCCAGAAGTCCACGTTGTCGAGCCCAGTTCCTCAGCACAGTCCGTACTGAATCGTTGCCGGATCCCCCTACGAGCATCGAAAAAGGCTGATCGTAGAGAGCTGTTTCTTCCGGATTGCGCGTCGTTGATTGGATAGTCCTCGTGTCAAACCCAACTATTTGGCGAGCGATGGAACGTTCTAGTTTCGTTAGGTCTTCGAAAAACGTAGTCGACGACATGAGATCGGGGAGTTTCGGAGACTGGAGGGCTAAGAGCGCAAGAGTTCCGATCCGACCTTGTGAAGGGACGTTCACAGACCCGTGGACATACGTCGCAAGCCGTACACCACGACCTGATCGAATCTCAAGGGACGGATCCCGGACGATAGAGAGGGCCCTACGGAGGGAGATTTTCTCGCCGACTTTAGCGGTGAGATCGCGTATCGCGCTTCCCACAGTCGATTTGGACCACATCTGTGGGTCGGATTGGGAAAGTAAAGGCGCATCGTGGATGAGGTCGAGTGAACATGAATTGAAGATCTCTCCGGAATTCCCAGGCTCGGAAATGAACGCGGTTGTGTGTGCGATGTCTTGTGCCAATTTCCCGAATAGTTCGTTCCTTCCAACAAAGTCTGTCTCGCAGTTCAGCTCAATCATCGCGGCGCGAACACCTCCGTTGCCCAATACCGACGCCGATTCACCATGGCCAGGGGACAGGACAGAGATAGTGATAAGTCCTTCGCCAGCGACCCTTCCCGCAAGCTTGGCAGCTTTTCCTGCTCCCGAAGTCTCGAGGTCTTTTTGCAACCAATCGAGAGCTGCATTGAGATCGTTTTGAGTGGCTACCAGTGCCTCGCGGGCTTTGGTGATGGAAACCTCCGTACGTTTTCGCAGCTCGGCCACAAGCTGAAGTGACGGTTTTTGGGAATGAACGGTGGTATATAGCCTGAGCCCTGCTCTGATCATCGTGAAAAGAAAAANNAAAAAAAAAAAAGAGCGGACGGGCCGGCGGCCCGACCTTTCTTGCATCGCGATGAATTCGGTTCCTGGAGCGTCTGGCTCCCAGTTTCCGCTAAACATACCTCGAGATCTTTGGCTCATCCAGCAAATAGTTGGGGGGAATCCTCAAGCTTCTACTATTCTCAAACGATCCGACGACGATGAAGACGTAAAAAGCTCGGGGAGCGAATGTGACAGTCAGGACGAGATCGAAGCCCAACTATTGCTTAAAACAGAGGATGACCATCAAGACATAGTCTGGTCGTGAGTGTATCCCCACATTTACTCGGCGATTGCTTGTTGAAAGACCTACGCATTGCAAGATCTCCGGGTGGCTCATCCCCTGATACAAGCAGCGACTCGGACTCTGCTTCGAGCCCAGAAAGTGACTCGGATTCAGAACAGGACAATTCTGGAACATCGAGCCAGAAGAAGCCCTCGGTTAAATTGGATGATGATCACGATTTGGTCGACGATCTAGAGCACGACTCAGTCCCCGCCTGCACATATCAACAGACAAAAAACGAGATCCCCGTGAAAATCGTCATTCCAGATATTGAAGAGGTTGGGGTGGAAGAGGTCCTTGAAAAGGTCGGCGAAATCATGAGTATCGTTGATACTGTGGTCATTGTCCAAGGCATGATTACCGAAAACTCCAATATGGCATCCAATAGGGCTCTCGATTCAGATACTTTACTTGTCTTCGAAGATAGGAAGGTTTTGGGATATGTGAGCTACCTGCCCTCCCATTCACATCGGACACCTGACTTACGTGACAGGTATTTGAAACATTTGGCCCGACCAGCCAACCCTTCTATCAAGTGAGATTCAATGAAGATTATTCTCTGGACCCTGTGAAAATATGGTTGTCGCGTGAGGTCTTCCATGTTCCTCGACGCAGTCGCTTTGTGTTCGTGGAAGAACTCAAGAATTTGAGGGGTACCGACGCTAGCATCCTCCATGACGAGGAACCGGGAGATGACGAAGTAGAGTTCTCGGACGACGAGCAAGAGGCTGCTTACAAGAAACGCAGAAAAATGTGAGTATTCTTTGCAATATCTTTGGGCTGGCATATTGACCCGAATGCCTCGCAGCCCAGGAATGTCTCACGCCAGCTCGTCGAGACTTAGCACACCAATCCATTCGCATATGCGTGACCAGGACTTGAACGACGACGATTCGTATCTCGAACCCGGAACCAATTCATACGGTGCATATGGTCCGTATGATATGGACTTTACCACGAGCGTCACACGTCCCCCACCCATTCCTTACGACGACCCTTACTCTGACGCATACGGTTTGGAGACGGCAAGCCCCACGTCGTTCGGATCGTCAAGTACTTTCAAAGAGTCCCCACGGCGGCCCATCTCGAGCGGAAAAGTTCGCGGAAGAGAATGGCCGTTCCGGGAACAGCATTCCGTAGAAACACCGACAAGGAGAGGACGCGGACGCGGAAGAGGACGTGGGGGGCGAGGACGTGGACACTCCAATACAAATTCTCTCGACCAAACAGGAGGCCACTATTCTGATTTATTATCCAGCCCAGCTAGGCCGAGTCCCAGAGTTCACACTCGGCAACCTTCCCGACAAATGTCTCCGACGTCTTTCGCTATCGCCCGAGCTACAGGCCAGCAATCCGAGCAATCGGTCCCGCACACGCCGGTGGGAAATGACTGGCGGAATTCGCAACAGCAGTTTCTATATACGAGTCCTTACCATCAGACATTCAACCCTCAATCGTTCCCAACCCCGTACGTTCAGCCGCACATCAACCCTCGCTTTGCGTCCGCTTTCGGGTTTGGTGTTGGCCAGTCACCTGTCGCCGCACATCCTTTCCCACAATTGGTTGTCGACGAATCACCGTCGGTTTATCGGTGGTCGACTTATGAAAGTGCAGACGACAAAGCGCACGGGCCTGATTCTTTGTGATGCCTGTCCTCTTCTCTTGCAATTGTTCGCTATGATCTTGAGGGCATTACTGTAGCCAAACGTGGTGGCTTTGCGGCTTCCCGTTGCAAGTTTGCACGTCATGGGCAAGTGTAGTTAATTTCCAGATTTCGAGATACAATGGACAATTCATCTGGAAGCTAAGATTTTTACGGCCTTCACCGTGGTTTTTGACCTGTCCTAAGAGTCCTCTCGGTGAGATTTCTTCCGAACAAGATCTTTTTTTCGCAACAAGCAGTAATCTCCAAACTCATTCCGACTTTGCCAAGCCCTGCTGGGGAGCCACAGAGCTCTGGTCAACGATGACGAGTACCGCGAATCCAAAAAGGGTAGGCAGGAGACGCGGTCCCACAAGGCATCGTCCATAGCGTAACGGGGTTCCAGTGGTGACACAGAGGGATGCAGTGGAAAGTCGAGGTCAACCAGGTAATCACATGAATCAACCGGGACCTGAAGAGTTCGTAAGCGAAACATGTAATCCACCTCGCTGTCAGGATGACCCACATATTGTTGGTGGTCCTCCCGGTTGAGGTCGTTGAGACCCTTGGGCGTTATTTTCGTGCCTTCCCTTGGCCACCAAACTGTGGTCGGCGGCTCGTTGTCGCTGGCTTGGAAATGGTGCGGCAGAAGTCCTGTGAACTCGCTCTTCACGAAATTGACTTGAATTCCATCTGGTACGAGATAATTTCCCGGGAATCTGTGCCATTCCTTGGAATAGCAGAGGCTTAAATTCAACTGCCGAACTGCCGAGAGGTCTTGATGTCTGTTTTTGGAATATAGATCATCTGTAGGGAGAAGACCGGTTTCGTTCAGTAGCCGGGGAAGTTCCTGGGTTTGGAAGGAATGCAGGATGGAGAGTGGCGCGTGATAATAATTGCGCAGGGCGAGGATACGAGAGACCGAGAGGGCAGATGTGCTTATCACAACGAGGAACGTGAAATTGCTGAAGATGGAGGCTTGCGAGGCCTTTAGAGAATTTTTTTTAGTAAGGGTCAAACGAAGAGTGCTTGGTCGGATACCTTGTATGGCGATTTTGTGAGTGCGATGAAGGCAGCCTCCAGCCATCCGCGTACAAGGTACAGTGTGACTGCAGCATTGAAACATAACAACGGGTACACTGGGAACATGAAACGCTCCTCTTTGTGTGCTTGGGCAGTCAAAATGAAGAACCACAGGTAAACCGGTGCGAGTCGTATTGCAAGAGTGGTGAAGGGAGAGGTCTGATCGATGGACGTCGGCTTGAATCCGAGGCGCTTTCGGTCAACACTGTAGGTCACAACAAGGGCTGGTAGAGACAAGAGAGCCAGTGGGAGGATGACGTTGAAATTGAGCATCAAGTTGAGGATGTAGAAGTACCAGGGTTCGGTACCATACAGATGAGGACCTCTTGCGCTGCCGCCGAGGATGTTGTAGCGAACGATGTTCCAAGGCACAACGGCCAGGCGACCGTAGGCGAGTGTATCTATCGCAACGACGGGGAACTATGCAAACAGGGTTGAGATAATGGGAAGACGTGGGTATCATTGGGAGAGAGACGTACAAATATCAAGGATGCGACAAACCCCGACGCGACGAGGCGCTTCCAACGACGCATCATCCAGGGCCAGCGGATTTCTGGAGGTACTCGATCTGCACCAAAAATGAAAAGTTCTTCGAAAACAAAGGGGATTGCGAGAACCAGGGAGAAGGGCCAGCCAAGGATACCTCCGATCGCAAATAATAAGGTGGCTAGCACCGTACGGCGACCATTATGAGAACTGGGTTGGTCAAGAGCATATGAAAATGCCAATGAACATGCGTGCATGGCGAAAGATGAAGGAAGGAAGGCTAAGTGCGCGGAAGAACAAACAGTCATTTTCTTCTCGACGCAAGAGGCAGTGACAACAAATTTACCTGATGCAGCGTTCCACATTCCAGCGTTGAAGAGTAGCATGAAGAAGAGATAGCGAGCGACTCGTTCGTTTACTTTGTGATAAACTGCGCGAAATAATTTTGCCTCGGACACGGAACTGATGAGAGCAAGAAATATGCGGACAGCGAAAAACGAGGGTCGCTGAGACAATGTCATTTGACAAGTAACGGTCGAAGATCGGCTGAGACGGACCTTGTCCAAAGCGATCAAAGTGGAAGCGAGATGGGCAGGGAGTAAATGCAGGAATATGTAGGCCCAACTGCGAATTGCATAGAGAGGTGTGACTTCCCAAGTCTGGAATCCGTAACCTCGATCAAGGAAATGCAAGGGTTCCCAGAAGTTGAAAACTGCGGCACGGATCAACGACTGTCTCTATGGCGAGTTCCACTGACCTTCGTCGCAATCTTGGATGTTTGAGTGCATGGCTGCAGCAAACCTGGCTAAGAGTAATAGCCTAAGAGCTAGAGAGAAACTGGGGTTCCATGGTCTACGAGCAGCTCTTCTCAACTGATCCTGCAACACTCCAGTATGTCTATATTCGGTATTTGTAGTGCGGTCCCGCGTTAACCGCGCTGTTTGGGATTGAGACGACATGAGGCAGCGACGAGAAGGTGGATACCACCGTGGGAATTCTACAAAGATCGGTTCCGCGTATCTCGTCTAAATCAGGAAATAGGTTGTCCAGAACAGGAAGGCCACGACTCCCGTGCTTCTCCCATAGTTCGTGACATGTCAAGTTCGGACTCAGACAGCTCATCCCACTCCGTTCTCTCCTTCTTGTCCTCTTACCACCACCATCCATCTCTCTCACACAATGGACTCGGACCCCTCCGTCGGTGGACAGCTAGCGACCGCGGAGCATTTCATCTATGTGTTCGTGTCCAATCTCTCCCTCTTCTCCTTTGTACTTAGCCTTTTTGTTCCGTTGCTCAGCACACAAGTTTACTTTTGTTGTACGTGTAACCTTGTCATCTCCTTCTTTGACCACTACTCATCCATCTATCAGCCATGTGTACATTCCTCTGCTCTCTTCACACCCACATCATCTTTTTTCACAATCGTCCACAGATGCTGTCGTGGTCTGGGACTGGGTCACAAGTCTCCCCAGGGAATGGCGTTTTGTGAGCCATTTTCGAGAAAAAAATAATCTCATCAACTCAGTGACACATGCTTTATCTGTAGATCTGGAAGACCCATTGGACGCCTGTCAAAATGGCATACCTTTTTTGCAGGTAGTGCGATTTCCGGTCTCGGCTCCTGTAAACTCATATTCTTTCAGGTATTGGGTCATGGCCGTCGTCCCGTACCTCCTCTACTGCTTCGTGGTGGACCATCCCAAGGAGACATGCAAGAAGATATTCAAGGTAAATCCCTCTCATTCAGCTTGCCAATCTCATATCTATTTTTGCAGATTCCCGTTGCGCTTGCCATGTGGAATCAAGTCGGCTCCGAATGTAGCTCTCTGTGTTCCATCGTCGTGCCATTTTCGGTGCTCACACGATGCACATCAACAGCCGTACTTCTGATCCGCACATACGCATTCTTCAATCGCAACGTCTACGTCCTCATATTTCTTATCACCGCCATCGGTGGCGTCGTCTCATACCAGTTGTATGTGGATATATCTCAGATGCTCCGTGCGTCCACCCATCAACTCGTTTCTCCTTTCTTTGCTTGACCGTCGCTGCATTGATAGTCCTGCCTTTTGTCAAACCCCCTTTCGTAAGTTGCATCCTGGTGATGCAAAACTATTCACGATCGTCTGGTCCCAGGATCGGGGACCTTGCTTTCCCATGTCAAAACCTCGATCTGCACACCTTTTGGGTTCGTCTCATCTCACAATCTCATCACTGTCCCTCCATGTTCACCTCGGATGCAACAGGCTTCTTTGTAAGTCTCAGTGTACTTGGCGTATCACTGCTACACGATACACGTGCAGATCGCACCACTCCTGTTCGACACAATGGTCACCTCTATGACCATCTGGAAGGCATTCACCATCCGCCGTCGTAACGGAGGGCCGAGTAGCCGATTAATTCAGACATTCTTACGCGAGGGTGAGCTCCCTAATCAACCGCAATTGCGCATCATGCTGATCATTCCGCTCTGAAGGCGTCTTCTACTACATCTTGATTTCCATCGCAAACCTGGTGGGCAACGCTGACTCTTCTTTTTCGCCTTGTACTGAACGTCTTGCAGATCAACGGCATCTTCTACCTTCAGTATGTGATCAATGATGACATCGAGTCTGTCCTGAAACATTTTTCCACAGACCTCGACAGGCAATTTCCGCGATTAATATTCCCTTGAGCGTCATGATGGCTCCCGTTCTAGCATGCAGGCTGGTGTGTGGATGTACAATGGATATTATTATTCCTGTTATTGATCGCGAACGAGATAGATTCTGGACCTCCGCGAGCGCGGCGCCCAAACTATTTCCAACTCTGACGGCACAGGAATCGCAGCATTTACCACCAAATCGGGGTCACAAGGCTCACCATTCACCGCAGGTCAGCGTTCAAAAAGCACGGCAGGAGTTCTTGTCAGGCCGCATACCCTCAACTCGAATATCATGCTCAGTACACTCGGGAGCATACCTGCCGACACGGAGCTGGATGAACAGGATATCGTGGAGATGGACGATTTTCATGTTGGATTGGGTCTGCGAAGGAGCACGGGGACCCGACCTGGTACGGTAGACGACGAGGATGAAGCGACACCTGCGCCAGCATATGAAGTCCTCGAAATGGGTTTCAGGACGCGAGGTCCAAGTCTCGAAGGAGACTTGACCAGGATCAGAGTCGACGTCGAGAGGACGACATCGACCATCTGAACAAGCCTTCAATGACCACCATACCATCGCACGAAGTTTAATCAGTGTTCAGTGTTGTCGTGAGCCTCGCATCGTCTTGGTTGTACACTTGCTATCCGAAGACTTACAGTATAGAGACCTCCGCATTCATTAGTCCGTCGCATTTGTCCAGTCCAGTTCCGTCGATGTCGCATTATTGGCTGTTTGTTCCGAGTCAGTGTATCGCAATCCAGTCTTGTCCTGATTATAGAGACGACCGTCTTGGAAGCAAAGTACTGCGATCTGTCACTGTCATGTGATCCGATAACCTTACTGTGCCGCAGTATCTTCGCAGATTCTTTAATACCTTCCAACTTGTCAGGCCTCTAGAACTATCCAACATGCTTTTGGATATTCCACCAGAGATCACCTTGCACATTCGTATGTTTCAATATTCGTGCTATGACTGTAACATTTTTTCTGATTAAACCCATCGGCCAGTCTCATTTCTTGACTTGCCCGACCTTGCAGCGCTCTCTCATGTCTCTCCTTCCTTGGCGAAGCTGTGCTCTGATCCTGTTTTACATCGCTTCAGACTCCTCGTTGTCGCGCCTTCGCGATTGTCCCACTCTCTGTTTGGGCAGAGTCCTGAGGGACTTGCCTTGCGTCCCACTGTCCGCGATCTCGTAAACAGAGGCGTGTTACGTGGCCTGGGAATAGTGCGCAGATGGCGCGCTGGAAGCTATTTCTATTCCCCACACGTGCGTGCGCTCTTGATTGCTTCCACTTGGTTGGCCATACTGAGGTCGTGTCGCAGTCTGTAAAGCAATACGAGAATGGTATCCGTCTCCAGCGGAGACACACTTGTCTCATTCTGTCGTCGCACCTTCGCCAGCGTTCGGCATCAGCACCGGCAGTGCTCCAGACGCTTCATCAATCCCACGTGTTGCCTGACATCGAATCCTCCACGCTTGCCATTTCACGTACGCTCCTCCCTGTTGTGCGCAAGCTCAAGTGGTCTCAACAGAGAGACAACCTCGCCAAGATGGTCCGTGATCGGACGTGTTTGGCGCCGCAGTCTCGGGACGGGAAGGAAACCATTGGCTTTGGTGAGTGGGTTGCAACGATAGGCAGGGGAATCGTCCAAGACGGCGAGAGGGTAAGACTTGCCACCTGCCCCAATGTCAAAAAGATCATACATATCTACGAAGGTTTGGTGCGCCGGGATGTTTGACGTTTTTCACATTGGACAATCGTGTATATGTACATGTATATGTGCTATGTGAATGTACTGTTACTGTATGTACATCAAGAAACGCCGGGAACAAATGCAATTGCACAAGTATTGTGATGCCAATGTTACAACTGAGTCGAAGTAATGCTAGTGAGAGGATGGTAATAGTCTATATGCTGGGCATGAGCCTGTGCAACGAGACGAAACTGAGTTACACCCATGTCGCGTGGTGGTAATCACTCACCAATCGTACTTCACCAGATCATCCGCATTGACGAATGCTGACGAAGCCAGCGCTCTGGCCTCCATGTACACCCAGACCTATGACGCACAATAAGGCAAATTATCAGGGGAACGGGGAGAAGTCGCACCTTGAACAACGCTCCAAGGTGGCTCGTGGGGATTTGAGAGATGGATTCTTGTGCAGCCATCTGCCTCCCCAACTGTCGCAATATCGGCAATGCACTTTTAAACAGGTCAAGTGCAGGATCTAACTGCCGTCCAATACCCTCCAGGAGTAGTATTGATATCACAGTGTTGATGAAATCGGCCTCCATCTTAACGTGGTGCGTGCGCACGGCCCGCAATACCTCTGTCAGGATGTCGGAAATCTTGATTTGTCCAAGTGAGAATGTCTTTCGCTTTACGCTGAGCACGATGTGCTGCATTTTGAGCGCGAAGGTCTCTGGATCTCGTGCAAGGAAAGGCGTACGGCAGCGTTCGACCATCAATTGACCAGCGCGGTAGCCGTCAAACTCGGCGACGGCACGGAAGAGATCGAGAAAGTTTCGTCTGTCCGTTGTGTCCAGTGTGGTGACTAGCCCGGCGTCGATAAAGACTATTTCGGGAATGTATCCGCAAGCGGAGAGTTCCGAGAGTTCAGCTCGCCACTCGGCGGGGGAATGGATGAGCGCACGCAAACGTTCGACGATAGTATCCGAATCACTTTGCTGATCGGCTGCGAAATTGTCTTGGTTCTTGCCCACCAAGTGGGAGAAGAGGTTGCGGAGGAGTCGTGAGGCTGATGTCGGTTTGCAAAATTTGACCATGATGTTGCCGGGATGCAGGTCGGAATGAACGAAATTGTCGAGTAACAGCATGTTCTGAAAGAGGCAGATGAATCAAAATTGCACGGATAGGACGAGCATTTAGTATTGACCAGGAAGGCATCCAGTCCCATCGTTGCGACTTGTTCATCAAAAGGTCCGCCACCATTTTTCAAGAAGGCTTCTAGTGGCAATGCCTTTTCATATTCTTCCACTAGCAACTCTTTCGTGGACCACGCTCTGAGAGGCCTGGGGAACGTCACTGACACGTTCCTTTGCGAGAAGTTCTTCTCGAAGGTTAACAAATTATCCGCTTCATGACGCAAGTCAAGCTGCTGTGACATCATTTGGCCAAAAACGTCGACTTCTTCTGGTAACGAGAGCCATTGCATCCCAGGGAGAAACGAAATGAGCCTCGCAAAGATGGACATGATCGCGAGATCGCGAGATATCATGCTGTCAACGCGGGGATGCAGAACCTTGATGGCTACAGCTGCTGTTGGGACGGTCGGAGGAGGACCCTGTAGAATCGCCGACTGTTTGGCGCGCTTAGGGTCAAGATACGAGGGAGGAATAAGTTCTTGGTTGAGGGTTGCTCTATACACCTGCAGGAAAGTTAATATCAATCAATCACAAAAGGAGGGGCGTGACCGACCTGTGCGATCGCACCGGTGCCAATGGGTGTAGGATCAAAATGCTCGAATATCTCCTCGAACGGGCGCCGAAATGCGCCTTCTAAAATTTTCTTTGTATGTGCAAAGTCGTGAGGTCTGCCTCTGGAATGTAGCCTGCCCAATCGATCGCAAAGTTCGGGAGGAAAAAGGTCGGCACGGGAAGCGGCCCATTGTGCCAGCTATTTGAAGACAACTTGAAAGACGATGGGGGAAAACAAAAGGAGGGACGCACCTTGATGAAGGTAGGGCCGGCAGCTTCCATTCTGGATACCAACAGTTCGTACCACCAAACGACCCACCCTTCTCCAGGACCGCCAGCGAGCAGCACAGGGCTTGATAGAATTACGGGAATGAAAAGAAAAAAGAGGTGCATAAATCGACCAGCTGTGCGAATGGGCTCCCACACCATGCCATCTAGAAGGGAGAGTATACGTGATGGTATTGATCGATCGGGTTCTGCTGGGGAGTAGACGGTTGGCTGATGAGGACATGAACATGGAATGAGGGTTGGCGAAGCGAAAATGGCGGAAGAGAAAGCAGAGTTCTGAGTTGGTGAAATGCAAAAAGCGATACCGGCGCCAAAAGGAACTAGCCAGAGCACCTTGTTGGAATTGAACGACCTTTTAATTGGAGTAGGATTAAAGAAACCAGGAAAAGTAGTATATCTTGACCAATTTGACGCATTTCTCGCTATTCCACGACGTAGACAAGACATTACAATTATTATTTTATTTTATCACTTAGCTAAGCTAAATTACG
>CEMM01322098.1:17795-36550 GCA_900068975.1 Hygrocybe conica | reverse complement strand
TTGATGTCGGAGATAGAAACCTTTCCAACTTTTCTGTTACAGTACAGTACACGAAGTCTATACGCAAGGGTATGTGTGGACAGTTGGACAGGATAGCATTACATATGCACGAATAGATGGTCATTTGCGTGGGTAATTGGATAATGGGGGTCGGTCGTGAAGTGACGGTGGGGGTCTATTGCGCAGTCTTTCGACTTCGTGTTCAAGGCTGCAAACATCAGTTGAATAACCAGTCAACAATTTACAGTAATTGGGAGAGGAAAACGCACTTTAGCGCCTTCTGTTTGTAGTCAGCCGCTTCGCGTTCAGCTCGCCGCTTCGCGACCTGCAATTCTCGTTCATCCGTTTGCTATCCGAATAAATTAGCGAGTACCCTTTTCGCTAGCGGAATAGGTTTACCATCTGATCCATCGTCTCCCGTAAATTTGCGATCTGGCTTTCGAACGATTTCTTCTCTTCCTCAAGCCGTGCGCGCTGCCGTTCAAGGTCCACAGATTGCATCCTGACCTCACGCGCTGCCTTGTCTGGGGAGCGATCGGATCGGGAAGAGTCACCCTTGTCTTTGTTCAACTGCTTGGTGAGTTCTTCAATACGGGTGTCCGTGCGTCGAGATGTGGTCGCCGGGCGTGGCGAGGTCGCGTAGGAGCGCGTTTCGAGGTCAACTATGCGGACGTTGAGTTCTTTGATATGTTTCTCCAAATTGGCCTGACGCAGATGTATTTACATCGCATGCGACGCTTTTGCATGAAACCCGGCACTCACATTCATTCGCTCGAGTTCCGAATTCTCAACTCTAATTTTGCCCAATTCCACTGATAAACCTATGTCAACCGATGGCCAAACTGACAAAAGAAATGACCAACCTTGGCATTCGTTCGCAAAAGTTTCCGCCTTTTTCATTCGGTCGAAAGCCATGGCAACCCGATCTCCCTGTTCCTCTAGTGAACGTTCCAAGTCTTGTTTCTTGAGCTGCAGCTTCTGCAATTCCCTGTCGGAGGACATCCTGGTCGTATCAGCGTGATCGAGTTTGATCGTCTCAAGCTCAGCCTGCAATGCCCGCCGCGCCTTTTGCAAAAGTATTCGTTCCGTTTCGGCGTCATTCAACACACCCCGAAGTTCACGAACTTGTGAATGAAGGGACACTATTTGAGTCTGTTGCTCAGCTTGCGCAGCCGTCGCAGTTTCGTACGCTTGGTTGACGTCAGAAATCTTCGTCTCCAGACGTTCCTTTTCTTTCCTCCAAGAGCCACTGTTATACACTTCGTCATCGTACCGCAGCTGGAGCTCATCATAATCAGAACGGAGCTTTCGATTGTCCTCGCGAAGGCGACTCATATTGTCCCGCTGTGACTGTAGCTCTGCAATGAATCAGTGACAATTGTCAGCGACTGAAAGAAAAAATGTAGGGAGGTTGCACCTTTACTGAGTTGGGCTAATTCCGCTGTGAGAGATAACATTCAGTGCCAGAACAGCACTTTGATCCAGATTCATACCTTGGTATTTTTTACGGGTTTGATCAACTGTGAAATCGCGTTCCGCAAGATCCTTTTGATGCTGTTCGCGCTCATCTTCGAGATCGGCTGCGAGTTGCTTTTGTAGCGTTCCCAGATCCGCAGAGTCACGGCTGTCTTCATCAAGCTTGGCTTGTAAAGTCTGTTCAGCCGTTCGTAGGTTGGATTCCAGTAACTTTTTCTCCGCCAGAAGCTCGCTCACTGCCCGCTCCGAATCCGCTATCGTTTGCCGCACTACAACACATTAGGTTCGAGTTCATGACAACAACAGAATACTGACTCGTGGTCTCTTTCCTGGATAATACTGCCATTTTGGTCTCTGCCTCTTGCAGTCTTTGGAGGTGATTGTTTGCTTTGGCCTTATAGGTCTCAAGGGCTTCTCGCATCTCTGATGTGGAGATCAATTACTGTATCTATAAAACATTGATAAAAAACAAACCAGAGTGCGAAGACGACGAGGTGATTTCGAGTTCATTAATCCGTGATTCTAGCTTGCGCTTGGTGTCTATGCATCGGGCATAAATTCGCGAACTGGCGGAGCAAAAACATTACCCACCCAACTCTCCTCTTTTGACTCTATCCAATTCTGTTTCGAGGTCGATCACACGAGTCCGTAATTGTTGATTGGATTGATCCATTTGATGCACCTGACGTTGATGATGTTCTAGGTCAACTTGAGCCGTACGCTGTTGTGCAAGCTGTTGTGGCGGTTCAATCAGTTGATAAATTGACGGCAGATCCGTCCGTTTCACTGACCAAGGCCTTTCGGGATTCTTCAAGTCGAGTCCAACTTTCTCGCTCTTCGATGATCGTGCTTTGGAACTTGTCCCACATTTCTCGGACACCGTCAACATGGGCTGCTTCAGCAGCGCGACGGGCTTTCGATTCGTCTTCCAGCAATTCTACGAGTCTCGCATTCTCAGTTGCTAGGCGAGAGCGATACTGCTGCAGGAATTGCTGGGATCCATCGCCCTTGTCAAGTTCCATAATCATATCGCGAAGAGAAGCCTCAAGATGATGTCGGACGCGGTCTGATGCAGCGATGCGAAGTTCCAGAACTTGAACGTGTTGTTTGAGAACATTAACTTGACTGTCCAAATTCCGCGGCTGTTCCGCTCGAGAGGTTTCCCCGCGCTGCCGACCAGAATCGATGTGACGCCTTTTCGGACTGGTCGCATGCGACGAAGACGATGGATCTGTCGTTTGGTGAGCATTACGTCGAGGGGAATCATTAACCATCTCTCTGCCAAGGTCTTCATCCAAAACTTGGAGCTCTCGTAACAATCTATCTTGGAACTTGCCCTCCGATGAATTGCTCATGATAAGCTGGCGAATCTCCGCGTGGTGGCGATCGATTTGTGCCTTGATTCTCGCAGCAGATTGCCTGGCCGAATCTGCGTTCTCCAGTTGATTCTGCAACTCCGCAATTTTCATCTCATAATCGCGTTTTGATTTCGCCATCGAGATTGGGGCATCAAAATCGTCCGCAAGCCGAGACAATTCAGCCTCCAGAGTTTCCTTGGATAATTTCGTCGCAGCGAGCTGTTCGCTAAGTCCAGCAGCTTTATTCCTTGCGAGCTCCAGATCACTCTGAAGTTTGCGAATCTGTACCTCGGCTACTTCGCGCGAACGCCTCTCCCTCTCCGCATCTGCGAGGGCCTTAGCAGCTTTCTCTTCCTGTGCTTTAACCGCTCGCTCCTTCGTCCTCATCTCGACGCTGGTTTCTCGGACAAGATCTTCGGCTTCACCCGCAATGCGAGACTTGGTCTTTTCAAGAGAACGAATGTATGCTCTGGAATTCTCCAATTCCGCTCTTGCATCTTTCAGCTGCCGGTCTGTGACACGTTTCGCTTCCTCGAGTACATGAACATGCTCGACGATCGTCTTGTCCTGTTTTCCTTCCAACTGCTTGACCTCCCATTCGCGTTGTTTAAGTTCGGACAACGCTTTGTTGAGCTCGCGATCCAACTTGACATTACGATCCTTGATTTTGGCAAGTTCAGCTTTCTGGCTTGACGACATGTGTTCCAGTTGTCCTCGTCTCGTCGTCTCAGTCTCCAGTTGCTTGCGAGTGGCGTCCAGTTGCCGGTCCTGAGTACCCTTGTCACGCTCTAGCTGTAGAAGAACGTCTTCAAAGTCCTGGTATTTAGCTTGCGCAGCAGCTAGTTGGCGCTCCAGAACCTACGAAAGGTTTGGTCATTGTGTTGCACAATTTTGTCAAGGTAACCATACCTCGTTTGCCCTTTTCATTTCTACCAGTTGACCTTCAGAATCGTGTTGTCGAGAACGCAAGGAGAGAAGCTCCGACTCTAACGCTCGTTTTGACTTCTCAAGTTCGGAAAGGCTGGTCTTAGCTTCGGCAAGCTGGTTTCGACAAGCAAGTTCCCGGTCTGTCAGGATACGGTGACTCTGCTGTAGAGATCCGTGCTCGCGGTTAACATTCTGCAACTCAACCTTTAACTTGCTTTCAGCCTCCAATGCGGATTTTCTGGCTTCGCTAAGGTCTTGTTGTAGGTGGACGACGCGACGGCGCAAATCGGATAGTTCCTCGTCCTTGCTCTTCTCCACTTCGCTACGTCGGTTCTCCTCGCTCGTCTTTGCGTGTAGGAGCGTTCGCAATTCGTCTAATTCCGCTTGCAATTTGGCTTGGGCCGAAGCACTGCGTTTCCAAACGCTCTTCTGCTCATCCAGCTCTGCGGTCAACGTGCTGATCTTTCCTTGCAGTTCAGCCGTATGACTGAGCGTCTTTTCGCGCTCCTGCTTCATGTTGCGAAGTTCAGCGACAAGACGTGCGAAATCATCCTCCTTGGCTTGAATGATGGTTGAGTACTCTGTGGCTGTCCGAGTTAACTCAGCGAGTTGTTCTTTCGCATGACGAGCATCCTGTTCAAGGATGGTGGCCTTGCTTTGCAGGAGATCTCTGCAACCCAGAAAGGTTAGACAGGAAGTATCGTGAAATGAGAGGAACAAACCGTACCTATTCTTCAACTCTAGCCCGAGTCTGGTCTCCAGTTCTGTGGTAGAGACCTCTGTACGCTCCTTCATTCGCTGCAAATCATCCTGGAGCTGGGAGGCCAAGGTGCTCAACTCTTCGCTCAATTTCTTCAGTTCCACATTCTCGCCACGTAGGCGTTCAAGCTCTTCGCCGGTCGCCTCTACCATGCCAACCAATTCGCCTTCCTTCGCAGTCCAACTGTGTTGCTCATTCTCTAAGCGAACGAGATGCTCTGCAGCGCGATCGAACGCCTCCCGAAGTGCTTCGTATTTTTCTTCGCTGGTTTTCTGGATATTCAATGCCCGGTCCAGTTGCGAGTCCAAGTTATCAAGGTCAGCCTGCAGAGCTGTCACTTCCTCCTCCAATTCTACTTCTCGCTTCTTGCTCCTTTCCAACAGATCGTCCTTGTCCAATGCAAGTGCTCGTTCCGCTTGCAGATCCTCTTCGACTTTTCTCTTCTCGGATTCGAGTGACATTCTTAGACTCTCCAGAGCTTCCCGCTCCTGTTTGTCTCGCTCGGCTCGCTCCTTCACGGCGGCTAACTCGGCATCCTTCTTCCGGAGTTCTTCGTCGTCGCGTGTTGCAGCCAGTAACGGACGGACCTTCGCCAAGTATTGATGTAAATGCAAATGCAAATGAAGAAAGGTCATGCACCTTCGTGTAAAGCTGCCACCAAGGCCAGTCCCTCAATTGGCCGTAGATACGCGCGTTACGTTGAATGGTGCGAATGGAAACCGCACGATTCAAAATCTTTTTCATTTGTCTCCTTGCTGTCCACATTCTCGCCATTGCCTGGATTTTCGAGAAGATTTCGAACAATAGAGCGTCTCGCCGCTCTTCCAATTCAGCGAGAACGCCAGCCTTGAAAAAGATCTTCGATGTCCCAACCTTGTATAGGGATTTGTCCAGTTCCAACGAATCGACCATCCGCAAGCAGGCCTTACGACCATCCATGTACCCTCGTGGGATAATCCCAGGTGTTAACACTTCGTAGCGCTGCCGAAATTCAACAAATGGCAAGCGATTCGGATATCCCAGTCGGGCTATTCGTATCCCCTCCAGAACACCATTGCATCGTAGCTGATCGAGCACAAGAGGGACATCTATGCGGCCTGGTTTCTTGCTGGCATTGGGCACGATGCATCGTACAAAGTGAGGTTGTGTTGCCCTAAGTTGTGCCATGAGACTCGACAGTTGCTCCCGGTGACGCTGAGCAACAGTCCTAAATGCACCCTTCTTCGTAGTCCGTTTCTTGCCTGCGATAAGACGTCCATGGCCCGCCTGCGCCAACGGATAAGTTTCCGGCGAAGCAAATTCAGCAAAGAGGCTTGCGACGTATGGCTCAGAAGACACGGCCAAGATTCTGGTGAAATTGTCGTTCAGTGGATCTTTGTTCTTTTCCAGCCAACCGTCGGTTCGGTACTCCACTTTTCCCGCATAATGATGCACCACGAAACCCTGTTCGAATCGTGTGGGCTCGTACTTCTCCCGTCCAGGATGCGTTCCCTCGCCCATTGGGACTTCTCCATTCCAGTTGTGATGCAATTTATGAGTGAATGTAGAGTCTGTGGCCTTGGGCATAATGCACTCTTCGTCTAAGCAACTAAGGATTCCAATTGTCGATCCATTGGCTTCGATGAGGTCGATAGTTGGCTGTAAGTCGAGTCCAAAGTTGACATAGTCCCATTCAATGCCTTCCCTGGAATATTCCTCCTGTTCGAGTACAAACATGTGGTGGTTGAAGAACTGCTGCAGTTTCTCGTTCGTGTAGTTGATGAGTAGCTGTTCATATGCATTGACTTCGAAAATCTCAAAGCCAGCAATATCGAGAACCCCGATGAATGTGGACTTTGAGGAAGGTCGGTCGAGGGCATGATTGATACGATCCACTAAAAGGCCAAAGGACTTCTCATACAGAGTTTTGCAGAGCGCAGATAATTCGTCTAACGCCTGCTGTCTTGTCCTGGCCTGTGTGACCCATTCTCGACCGGCAAGAACGCGAGGTCGCAATACAGCTCTTATGAATTCCTGAAGAGGGATGCCCAACAGATGGCAAACTCGCTCCGCTTGTGAGGGATCAGGCATGATGGCGTCATCCGAGCGAGTCGAGGCGATGTCGATGTTACCGATATGGAGAACGGCAGCTACGATGCGGAACAGATTTAGCTGCTCGCCGGACGAGAATCCAACGATATCAAGCGCGTTCTGAAACTTGGACATTAGGATGTCGCTTAACAAAGCAGACTGTGTGTGGTCACCTTCAAGGCAAGCCATTCCTCCTTGTCATCCACGCCATCGACCTCTCGACGACTTTTGTTGAGATATTCGTAATCTCCCACTCCTCCTTCGAGAAGCAGCGTATCTGATCAAGGAACTGAGATTACGCGATGATTAACGGATGGATAAGATGGACAAACCTTTGAGGCTACCGCCCCCTGCCATCAGCTGATAAAATACGTGGAAGCTCCTCTCTGCCTCACTCCTAACAACAACTCTGCTCTTTTCCAAGAGATACCAATCTATATTGGCGCCAGCGATGCTGCCATCAGGGGCAAACATGATGCGTACAAACTTCCCAAACCGGCTCGAGTTATTGTTCCGTTGCGTTTGTGCATTTCCAAAGGCTTCCAAGATGGGATTCGCTTGAAGAATCTGACGCTCGAGTAACCCAAGTCGCCCTTTGGCGGCCATATGCGAACCCGACATTGAAGGTGATAGGGTGTGACCCTTCTTCCGAAATGAAACGCTTCTGGGCAACCCTGTCGACGGTATGGAAGACCCGAAGGATATGGATGCGGAAATACTAGGACTGCGTGAATGCGGCAAGCTTGGGGAGTGCACGTCGGTTGCAATGGCGGCCAGGTATTGTATGACTTTCTTCGTACTCTCGGTCTTCCCCGCACCAGATTCGCCGCTGGAAGTCGTGAGTGTGCGCCACCTAATAGAATAAACGAGACGCACGTAATGAGAATGCTCTGGTTTTCCCGTTCCTCCCCCATATTCACCCAGGCACGCTCTGCAACTGCGAAAATATGAGGTGGGTTCTCGTCACGCCGTTTGGAACGATATTGGTGGACGATGGCGTCAGAGTAGAGTGGGAGACTTTGGTATGGATTTATTGCCACGAGGAACAAGCCGGAGTATGTCTGTCAAAGATGTGTTAGTAAACGTGTTAACGCCTGAGTTGTTTGATCGAAATCAGATCTTGCTCTGGCCAAGACCGCAAGTGTGAAGAATGAGAGCGCTCACATATATTGCGCCCGAGCCGTATCTCAACCGGAGATTGTGAACAACGCTGGCTTCGTTCAGGTAGGTCAAGTCTGCGATGTCTTCGACGCGATCGAACTTGGGAGGGTTCATTTTGGACAACGTATCAAGATACACAGTACGAATCTACACAGTTCAGATGCCTGTCAGAAGAGCCCTGAAAACTGCACATAACTGGCGCACCTCTCCACCGGCTGCCATCACAATGTCGCCAACGTTGCCGTCCTCCTTGTGCACCCATCCTGCCAGATACCCTTCCTTTTCGTCAGGAACCCAAACCCATTTCTTCTCGTTGAACTCAGCCTGAAGAGCTGCAGCGCGGGCAGCTTCGGCGCTTTGTGAAAGTCGTGGTGCAGGCATCCCAGTGAGATCCAAAGTTGGAAGCTGGTCCTTGTCTCACGCGCAAACATAGTCACGTGATCGCATACTTTAAATCTGCTATCGTCTGAGATCGTAGCGATCGCGGCGCTCGTAACTCTTGTGTATTCTTACTGTGGTACATAGGTACTCGTTCAATACAGATTGAACGAGAAAATTGGCAAAAGGATGGGCAAAGTGTGACAGTATTAGTGTGACTCGCCGCCATGTCGAACTCTCATCTTACGTTCCCAGCTCCATCTATTCCTGAGCCTGTACCTCCGCCAAAGCCTCGAACTTTTTCGAAGAATAGGCTGTACATTGGAAACCTGCACCCCACCGTTGACGAGTGAGCCTCGCTGCACCACACCGGTAACAATATCTGACTACGGAGTGCTAGATATGCCCTTCTCCGAGTGTTCTCGAAGTATGGTCAAGTAAAGAGTTTGGACTTTCTGTTCCACAAACAGGGGCCGAACAGAGGGAAACCTCGGGGTTTCGCTTTCATCGAGTATAGCGATCAGCAGGTGAGCATCATCATTTCTCTCGTTGTCCATGAGCTCACCCCGGGTTATTCCTTCTGCGTTCCCGTATTTCCATCCCCTGCGTCATTTTTTGGCAGTTACCCGGGGTGAGGTACGCATGGGCTACTAGGCTCACGAATCCCGATCACCCTGTTATAGGATGCGCTTCGAGCTCTCAGCACAGCAAACGATAAGCTTCTTCGCGGGAGAAAGCTTGTCGTGACATTTGCTCACCAAGCTCCTCCAGAAGGAGACGCTACTAACAGGGGAGATGTCACAAAGAGACGTATCCAGGACGCAGGTCGGACCACGCTCAGTCTGTTAAAAGGCGCATCGTCCAGTGCCACCTCCGGGTGAGAACATCAATCGCCTCATTTGCACGACCTGTGATGTTGAACCGACATCCTCAGCACTCAGCAGAAGATTGCCGCATTAGAGGCCAAACTACAGCAACTTGAAGAATCCAAATCCTCCGACGTCATTCCTCACCGGCCTCACCCCTCTCTCCCTCCCAAGCCGCCTTTTGTTCCAGATACCGATGCTGTCGCAACGGCCCGCAAGGCCTTTCACCACTCCACAATTCATTCCAGTGCGGCAACGACCTCCCTCCCTCAACTGCCCATCCTCCCTCAAAAGTCGAAGGACTTGTTTCCATCGACCGTTATTCACGATTCACACATAACTGATGTTAGCCGACTGCCAGCAAACAACCCGCGGAAGTTTGGTGCAACAAGCCTGAAGGGTGTCAGGATCCAAGCCAAGGGGTCGAATACCAGTCATCAGCATCAGGATACGCTCCGGGAGTGACGGATTTTCCTCGCTTAATGTCTCTATCGCCGCAAGCTTAGGTAGACAGCTAGTAACATGATGAAATGCCAGATGATAAGGACTACACAACAGTACCAGCGTTCGAGGCAATTCGTGGCCACAGGTCAGCCTATAATTGGACCTTGAGAGGCTTTTGCGATCGGATAACGATTGATACGCACGCATTCTTTTGCAACGGGGCCAGTAATTGCCGAGCCCTTCATCTCGCCTTTTGGATTGACTATGACACCCGCATTGTCCTGCAGCGAATTGGAAAAAATACGAGAAGCAGCAGAACTTGTACGAACCTCGAAATACAGAAACACGCCATCTCTCCGACGCCAGGCTTTCCGTTGACGAACCACTACCGCAGGCATTGCTGTAGCCAGGAGCGAGTCAAATGCTAAAACCAAGTGCATATATATGCGTTTCACTGACTTTTCTTCCTCAACTCCGGCTTGCCCTTCTTCACCGAACAGACGAACATATCGCCCACACCTGCATCAGGAAGTCTGTTCAAATGCGAACCAAAACCAAATGGCTCGATGATGAACAGGCTCTTCGCCCCACTATTGTCGGCGCAATTGAGGACTGCTCCTACTGGAAGACCCAGCGTCATCCTGAATTTATTGCCAGATGCACCTCCACCTAATACACAACGTGGATCAGCAATCCCTAGCGTCGTAGTATTCAAAACATACCACGCGTTTTGGACATGTTGTATGGTGAATGTTTGCAAGCAAGTAAAACAAGGTTTGAAGTCAGCTGTATAGCTGCCGGAGATATCCGAACCTGGTCTAATTTCAAATTACGTCATCGATGATCTGGCAATCACCCCATTGGTCAGGAGGGTGCCCATCTGGTCAATCACATGACTAGTATTCCAAGGGTTATAAACCCTCTCAGTCCGCCACCTCTCTCTTCCCTGACACCATCATGCCTTCCAAGCAAGTCTTCGCAACTCAGGACCCCGCTTTTTACACCACCTCCAACGGTGCACCCGTGTCTGAACCCTATGCGGCCCAGCGCGCTGGCATCCAAGGAGCGCTTCTCCTGCAAGGTGACACTCTATATGCTACCGTCCGATCGCTTCGATCTGATATGTCTTTCCAAAGATTTCCACCACATCGACCTCCTCGCACACTTCGATCGCGAGCGTATCCCAGAGCGAGTCGTACGTATCGTCACTTATCAGAAACGTCTCATTCACTCATCTTCCGTCAGGTGCACGCTAAAGGAGCCGGTGCCCATGGTTACTTCCAGCTCACACATGACCTCAGCGATATCACTTCGTGTTCGCTCTTCACTTCCGTTGGAAAGAAGGTCCGTACAACCGTACGCTTCTCCACCGTTGGCGGTGAATCGGGCTCCGCCGATACTGCCCGTGATCCCCGAGGCTTCGCCATCAAGATGAGGACCGATGAAGGAAATCTTGACTGGGTGTTTAACAACACGCCCGTGTTCTTTATCCGGGACCCCGCCAAATTCCCCCACTTTATCCATACCCAAAAGAGAGACCCCCAGACGCACTTGAAGGATCCCGATATGTTCTGGGTAATTTGGCGCACTTATCGTGTACTTCTTTATCACTCACGCGCCGTCGTCGTAGGACTATTTGTCGCAAAATCCGGAGTCCATTCACCAGGTCATGATTCTCTTCTCTGATCGCGGAACTCCGGACGGTTACCATCATATGCACGGCTACTCAGGCCACACATTCAAATTCGTGAAGGAGGATGGCTCGTTCGTTTATACACAAATTCATGTTCGGAAAGACGGAGGCGCCAAGGTACGTTTTACGCACATCCGCCTGCCGTTATAATCAAATGCTCTGGACAGACTTTGACGAATGAACAAGCCACGGATCTCTCGGCCAAAAATCCGGATTACGGAATTCAAACCCTTTTTGAAGACATCGAGAACGGCAATTTCCCCGCCTGGACGGTATACTGTGTATGTGTTTTCGTTCGTCATACCTTTCCGTACGCCCTCCAACCACCCTCCTTTTCACCCTCTCAGCAAACCATGACACCAGAACAAGCCGAGGCATTCCGATATAACGTGCTTGACCTCACCAAGATTTGGCCGCACAGTGAATTTCCTCTTCGCCCAGTCGGGAAGCTCGTCCTTGACGAGAACCCTCAAAATTACTTTGCCGAGATTGAGCAGGTACGGCACTATCGATATTTGTCTCTGGGTTGGCCTGACCGAGATGCAGGCTGCGTTTTCACCTTCTCATGTCATTCCCTACTTCGAGTATTCGCTTGACCCCGTTTTGCAATCCCGCCTCTTTTCTTATCCCGACACCCACCGTCACCGCCTTGGAGTCAATTACCAACAGCTGCCTGTCAATGCGTCAATTGCCCCCGTTGCCAATTTCCAGCGTGACGGTCCTGCGACGTTTGTGTCCCAAGGCTCGCGTCCCAATTACCAGAGCACGATCCAGCCTCTCAAATACCTGGGCCGCAAGGGCACGCTCGAGGGCGGTGTCAGGGATTACGAGAGGGAAGCGAAACATGAAAGCTTCTTGGGAGGCGCTTGGCGCGATTTGAGCGAGGTTACGGAGCGTAAGTTTATACTCGGTCGCATCGTACAGTCCTGATTCAATGGCCTCGCAGTGGATTTCGAGCAGCCACGCGCACTCTGGACCAAGGTCCTTGACGACGTTGGCAGGGACCACCTCGTCTCGAATTTTGCTGGTCACCTCGGCAACTGCAAGAAGGCGGAAACGAAGGCCCGACAGCGTAAGCGACTGATCGCCTGTCATTAGGGATTCCCATTTACTGTCATTGTCTAGTTGCCATCTTCGCTGCTGTCGATCAAGGTCTGTCTGACCGGGTTGCAAGAGCTATGGGCGTCCCCACTGTCACACCGTTGCAAGTCAAGCCAGCGTCTCAAGCTGAACGCCCAAAGCCCAACTTCGGAGTTAGCGTGAAGCAGCTGCTTTGATTGTACTGTCCACTCGAGACCCAATCGTGTATACTGGACAATTTACGTTGATATACTGTATCTGTGAATTCCCACATCCTCTTGAGATATTTCCTGTTTTGGACCCGTAAAAATTTTAGTCTTCAACATGAACTCCAGCGACCTGTTTTCTTTTCTTGATGAGGTACCTCCGGAACCGCCGAATGGTGGTCATCTCGATGTCGGCGATGAGATGCGTGTGGATCAGGACTTACCAGATTCCTCTCACATTCGGAAGCGCAAGATCGTTCCGGATTTCCCTCATGTGCAGGACGCGTCTGCGGTAGGACGAGACCTCGAGAACAAACCTGGGCCATCGAATCTCAAAAAGCCACGTCTGGCGTCTCCAAAACCCGTTGTCGTCGATGAATTCGAAAGGGAAGCCAAGCGAGAAGTTGCGGCAAGCGCAGGTTTGACTGGCGGCGTCGAGTCTGGGACACGTTTGGAGCTCAGACATCAAGTGGGTTCTCAGCCTGCACCCGACTGTTCCGTCTGACGAGACGTATTCCAGGTCCGTCATCAAGTGGCAGTTCCGCCAGGTTACCACTACGTCCCGATCGCGCACCACGTTCCACCTGCGAAACCTGCTCGGGAGTACAAGTTCACGCTGGACCCCTTTCAAGAAGTATCGATATACGCCATACAACGGAATGAAAGCGTGCTAGTATCTGCGCATACGAGCGCTGGAAAAACGGTCGTGGCCGAGTACGCCATTGCACAGTGCCTCAGCAATAAGCAACGAGTGATTTACACCAGTCCGATAAAAGTACTACAACCACCAGCAGTCCTCACTGTTTGCTTTTCTGATGTGCGGGATTATCTAGGCGCTCAGCAACCAGAAGTATCGCGAGATGCTAGCCGAATTCGGCGACGTAGGCCTCATGACAGGAGATGTCACTATCAACCCCTCTGCAACTTGTCTTGTGATGACCACAGAGGTGAGTCACCATCTGTTTGCCTGTGACGTGCTTGTTCACGTTGATATTCCACCAGATTCTGAGATCCATGCTTTATCGTGGTTCGGAAATAATGCGTGAAGTCGCTTGGGTGGTCTTCGATGAGATACATTACATGCGCGACAAGGAGCGTGGTGTGGTTTGGGAAGAGACGATCATTCTCCTTCCCCACACCGTCCGTTACGTCTTCCTCTCGGCTACGATTCCCAACGCCATGCAATTTGCCGAATGGGTTTGCAAGTCGCACGAACAGCCTTGTCACGTTGTCTACACGGACTTCCGACCAACACCATTGCAGCACTATTTGTTTCCTGCTGGCGGCGAAGGGATATTCCTCGTTGTGAACGAGAAAGGGGAATTCCGCGAAGATAATTTCACTAAAGCTATGGGGATGTTGCAAGAAAAGATGGGCGAGGATCCCGCCGATCCTACGGGTGGAAAAGGTCGAAAGGGAAAGTCGAAAAAGGGAGGGGACAAGAAAGGTCTGTCATCATGAAAAAAGCCGTCACTTGGATCCCAAACTCACAATGACGTTCAGGCCCTTCAGATGTATCAAAAATTATCAAGATGATTATGCTCAAGAACTACAATCCTGTCATCGCATTTGCCTTCAGCAAACGGGAGTGCGAGGCTTTGGCCCTGGCGATGTCGAAATTTGAATTTACATCCACTGAAGAACAGGAGTTGATCACGAATATCTTCAGCAACGCTATCAACAATCTATCCACTGAAGATCGCCAACTCCCGCAAATATCCCACCTTCTCCCACTCTTGAAACGTGGCATTGGCATCCACCATGGTGGTCTCCTTCCCATTCTGAAAGAAGTCATCGAAATTCTCTTTCAGGAAGGTTTAATCAAGGTACTCTTCGCAACGGAAACCTTTTCCATCGGGTTGAATATGCCTGCCAAAACTGTGGTTTTTACCACTGCCCGGAAATTCGATGGCCGGGAGTTCCGCAACCTGTCTTCAGGAGAATATATCCAGATGTCCGGACGTGCTGGTCGGCGTGGCCTAGATGATCGTGGCGTGGTCATCATGATGTGCGACGAAAGGCTTGAACCAACTGCAGCCAAATCGATGATCAAAGGCGAGGCTGATCGATTGGACTCCGCATTCCATCTCGGTTACAACATGATCTTGAACCTGATGAAAGTCGAGGGGATCAGCCCTGAGTACATGTTGGAGCGCTGCTTCTTTCAATTCCAGAACAGCGCAGAGGTACCCGCAGTCCAGGAAGGTGCCCATTGACTTGCCACCGCATATTTTCTTTGAAACTGATGAGCGACCAGAACTTCGACGCGAAGAAGAATACAAGGGTACAATCGTGGTTCCAGACGAATCGCTCGTCAAAGAATATTATGAATATCGGCAACAACTGGACCAGATGACTTCAGATTTTCGTGAAGTCGTCACACATCCGACCTACTCCCTTCCATTTCTGCAACCTGGACGCTTGGTCAAAGTGCGGTATCTAACGTTAGACTTCGGTTGGGGTGTTGTCATCAATTATCAGAAGCGATTGGCGCCAAAGGTCTGGAGACAGTGCATTTCCCACTTTCAATGATGTTCTATGTGTTCTTTGGGCAGAATAAGCCAGTCCCCGATGCCGAGGATCTACCACCACACCAGCAGTATGTGGTGGACGTCCTTCTCAACTGCACAGACGAATCTGTCGTTCCAAAGGATCGTAGCAACGTTACGCTCACTTCTGGAACTGTTCACCCATGCACTCCGGGTCAGAAGGGCATCCCATTGGTTGTACCAGTCCTTCTATCAACCATCGAGTCCATAAGCCATCTTCGGGTCTTCCTACCAAAAGATATGCGACAACGACAGGACCGAGAAACAGCATGGAAAAGTGTCCTGGAGGTCCAACGACGGTTTCCTGACGGCATCGCATTGCTCGACCCAATACGGAATATGGGAATCAAAGATGACAAGTTCAAAGCCCTCGTGAAGGTATGTCCAAGCTCTTGTAAAAAAAGGCGTTCTTGCATTTCACCAACGCCATTGGCTTCAGAGAATCGAAATAATAGAGGACAAAATGTACAACAGCCCACTCCATAAGGATCCCCGTCTTCCAACCCTGTATGACCTCCATGCCAAGAAACTTGAATGCCAGACCAGAATCAGCGCCTTGAAAAAACGTATACAAGCTACACACGACATCCTACAACTTGAAGAGCTAAAGTGTCGGAAACGTGTCCTTCGTCGGCTTGGTTTTACGGATTCCTCAGATATCGTTGATATGAAAGGGCGTGTGGCATGCGAGATCAGCACAGGCGATGAGCTGCTGCTGACCGAACTCATCTTCAACGGCGTCTTCAACCCGTTGCTTCCTGAGCACTGTGCAGCGATTTTGAGCTGCTTCGTTTTCACGGAAAAGGTTCGTACCCCATTTTGTGTGGGATCTTTTCGGTGAGCTGATGACACTCAACAGAGTGACCACACCACAACACTGAAGGAAGAACTAGCTGCTCCCTTGCGCGTGATGCAAGAAATCGCGAGAAGGATAGCCAAAGTGTCGAAAGATTCCAAACTTCCTGTTGTGGAAGATGAATATGTTTCGTCATTCAAAGTCGAACTTATGGACGCGGTGGTACAATGGTGCAGAGGGGCGTCGTTCTCCGATATATGCAAGGCATGTGCTATTGTATCCTGCTATCGACATCCATCTTACCCTGCATTGTCCCAGCTCACGGACCAGTTCGAGGGATCCCTGATTCGAGTCTTTCGCAGACTAGGCGAATTACTTCGGCAGATGGCTCAGGCGGCCAAAGTGATTGGCAACACCGAACTGACAGAGAAATTCGAGAAGTCGTCAGAAATGCTGCAGCGCCCCAACTCCGTCATCTTCTGTTCGTCTCTGTATCTCTAGATTTGGTCGCCTCGTCTGAGCAATACAGTACGCCTGGCCCGCATGCATGAGGCACCTGACTAGAAGTCTTGTCCCAAGACCAAGTGAACTGTACTGTACCGTACCACTTAACAACGTGCGGTTAATGTGTATTGTTGGCAAGCACTACTACAATTAGTCGTAGGAAAGCACGAGATTGGGGTGATGGTGAGGACCGTTGGCCGTAACGAGGAGCGATTATAAGAATGCAAAGTGACATGTTGGTATGAACTTGAAGTTTGAAGGCGCGAGATAGATTGTAACCTTGTGCAACTAATGACCAAACACGACGACAAAGGAGAATAATGACAGACAGGGAATTGGGGTGGTCAGGTGGAATCGGGTGCAAAGGGTAGTCTCCCAGAGAACAACGTGATGCCATGGACTTTCCTCAGTACAGTGCCTGAAGAATTGCGCTGAGTGTTCCTGCAAGATGTACACGTTCATGGGATAAATCTGAGAATGAAGGATGTGGTTGGAAATGCATCCTGTGAAGGGCGAGAACATCTCACCTCCAGGCAATGTTGTCCCTCGCTCGCATCTGACTGCAGGGCGGCCGGATATGTGGTGTCTCTCTCTCTCTCATTTAACCAAATCCATGTCAAACGTCCACATAAATAAGGATTGGTTCCCCGACCCCTTCGATCTCTGGAATGACGCATTTCAGGTCGAAGGCTTTCGCCAATACAATTTTGAAGATCTTCTGCACGTTGATCGAAGCCGATGTAGAACAGAATATTAGCGAAGCATGCATAGCTCGGGCAAATCGTTTGGCCTTTGGACCAAAATGGCCAATCAGAGAACGATCAGTAAAGGGGCTATGGGATGACTGCACCTGTTTTGTGATTTCCTCTTGTTCGTCACGGGGGAAAGTGGCAAAAGTATCGAATTTTGTGCCGATCAAAAAGGGGATCGCGGTCTGCCATGAAAGAATGAGATGGCCCATGATAAACAAAACGAGCCACAATGCGACCACAGTTCTGAGACGAACCTTATTGAAACCACGTGCCTGGCGGTACCATTCTTTGACAGAATTCAGAGTTGATTTCCGGGACAGGTCAAACATGAACAAGATTGCAACGGCGTCGTTGCAGACTAACGGGAGCATGTTGACAAATTCCCGTTGACCTCCCAAGTCCCAGATGGAAAATGTGATGGCCGTCCGCCGCACTGAAATGGTCTTCTCCATGAAATTGACGCCTGAAGGCCAAGATGATTGAAACGAAGGGTGGAATCGGCGCATCAACTGACCCAGCGTCTGAATATAATCTTCGTCAAAACTTCCTTCGACATATTTGACCATAAGACTTGTCTTGCCGATTTGCGAGTCACCCACCATCCCGACTTTGATCACCACGCTGCAACATGTGAATCGGTGGATTCCATTGTTGGAGAGACACAGATGAGCACACCTATTCTTTTCGTCACCCGGCTTCTCGCCATCGTGTTTGGCAGCAATCTCTTGACCATTCGTGGTCGCCGATGATGACGCTGATGAAGACATGATTCAAGAAGTGTCGATCGGGTGATGAGATGGAAAGAACACGAGGAGAGACTCCGGGATCCGATGGGAATGCACGCGGCCAGTGACCGGGTTACTTGAGAAAATAAAAGCGTAAAAAAAGCAAATGAAGGACGCGTTGGGTTCACGCGCTGGTTGCTGGAGACGTAAAGGAAGTATTGGCTGGCCCACGCTCTGTGAAAAGCGGGTCCTGGTATATAAGTGCGGATCGTGACCGTTGTTTGGAGGCAGAAAAAGAAACTTACGAAATCAAACGTGGCCACTCCTGACACCATTCCAAAAAAGTACTGTACTCAACAGCCACGACCAGGACGCTTTAAATTTTAAACTGCGGTGTTACTGTAAATTGGAGAACGGCACAAGACGAATTACGTTCGATAGGACACTTGATGAAGCGGTTCACGTTAACTCATTTTTTTGGTGAATTGACTGGCTTGTCCACAGATGCTCCCCGAGATTACAGTAGGCGAGACCTCTTCGAAGTCAACAAGAATCAGAAATTCCACACACGATGTGCATGCACGCCTTCTGCGATCGGCTGATCTACTGTGCGACAACAGCAATGTAAACGACTCTCGACGATCATTCGTAGTGTTTGTTCTTCGCGATCGGATTCAGTTCTGCCAGAGGCTTCATTAATCATTTTTTTCTAATCGCATCACGCATTTCTTGTGAACCCCTGAGGGCTCAGAGGTTTTTCTTGCGATCATGATGGCTTGAGAGGATACTTTTGTGCTGCTGCTTTACCTTTACATACTTTGAATATCCTTTCTGTGCGCGAGACATGCGTTGTGTATTGTGATGGCTGAAAACCAACAAGTGGACGCCTTGCGTTATACGGCTCTCGTTCGCCTCATTTCCGCGACCATGCAGCATTACGAGATCGTCCAGAGCACTGACCTGGATAAGTCATCGATTTTGCCAGTCTCGGATCCCGGGCCGTTCCGCAC
>CEMM01322098.1:5572-17745 GCA_900068975.1 Hygrocybe conica | reverse complement strand
CGGGAACTGGGATCCGGACGGCTCAACAAAATTAACAGTTGCTTGCGTCATATCATCATTCCTACGCCCTGTGTAACTGTGTATACCCCTTGACACCCTTTTTGAAGCCCGTTTCGGGGTTCGCGGGTGGTAAGCGCCTGTTATCGGACAACATTTTTCCCGCACATTGCCCAAGCTCAACGCATTCGTCACTTCTACCAAGTCACTGGTTTTTCATTTCCCCTTGCAGACTTCCACTGCAGCAAAGGTTTAGCGCCGATTTCTGACGTGTGGACACAAGGGTGAACGCTACATCCGCCAGCGCTCTGCGAGAGTGCTCCAATCAAACTAGTTCGTTTGGCCAAGTTTTTCTGACCAGCCCTCTCAATGCATTCTGCTTCAAATTCTCTGCTCGAAGGCGGTTTCGTCATGCATGCAAGATCTGGTTGATGTGTTGCTTGGATACTCTATTGTCAATAGCTGCTGTTTCAAGCCCAACGTTATCTTACCGGTTAACGACTACGGTGCTCCACAAGTCAAGTGATGTTGCGGCTATAACCGAAATTACCGGACGAGCATAACTATCGTTTCTGATCACCACATCTCAACATAGTTTGTGGCGAATTAATTCTCGATGCGACTCATGATCCCGGTACGGTCCATTGCATTCAAAACGGGTTTTCGGATGGCAGGTCCCCACAAACAGTGCGACACCTCGAGCGTTTCAGGGGTCTATTCAGTCCCCCGATCGCAACGCCAATGACTTCATATAAAGGACAGCGAAAACATCGATGTCTTTGTACCAAAATGCGCGGCCTGACTTGCCTGACTCTCTCCACATTGTTGGCTGCTCTCGTCTCTCCCTCCCTTCAAGCCCCCAACCCCCAAGTCCAGCAATGTCTCTGCCCGACGGCAGACATTGCTGGGCACGCACTCATCAGGGGGAAACAAACCGACACCGGCAGCACTGGCACCCTCTACTGCATTTACCAGACGAGCAGTAATTATTGCCGATACTACATCGTAAGCGTTCACGAAGTTCTTTTTCGGCCTACTCAGTGACAATCGTGTTTTTAAGAGCAACGAAGGTTCGAAGCTGACCCGTGATGAAGATGGCGGTCAATGCCCTGTCAAAGCCAATTGTCCCAACCAGTGACGAAAGATGCATGCAACCTCTCTATCTTAATTACTGTACATTCTCGGTTAGTGGTGACCACAAAGCTCCAATGGCATCTTGCTGATATTCTTGTTTTTACAATCAGCTCTACGCCTATTATCAAATAACGACATCCGATGTCTGGTTTTTATGTTGACGTTAAATCGTATTCGAGTGCATTATCATAGCGCAGCAGAATAATACTTATCATAATGTCAAAGGCCGATTCTCCATCGAGTTTCTTGCAACCAACGTTTGTCAATTGTGATCGTGGAGCTCCTATGCGTTACCCCGCTCGTACGTGCTAACGACGCCTGGGAGCCCAAATGCATGGCACATCAGTTGCGCATACGGACTCCGTGCTTGCTCCGTGCTTCGCGCATGTCAAGACAATAATGAAAGTTGAAACGGCCTTTCACCTCGTACGACGTACGAGTGTGTGTGTCATTGGTAGAAACCCTATTGCTTCAAAAAACAGCAATGTCGGAGACCGTCAAGCTATGTCCGACTCGGACAGTACTAGTCCAGATCCAGATCCATTTAGGTGGCGTCGACGCTACCAAATCGAGGAATGGACCCCTTGGCTTGGCGCTTTCGTGAGGTCAGCAGGCGTATCACAGACACCCAATGTCCGGCATATCCAATCGGGTGGTGGTTCCTATATAGCCTGGAAATCCATCGATATCCATCTGGGAGCTGCCGTAGACCCGCATGAGCAACGTATCACAAGAGATCGCACCCACCGTGGGTTCCGGGGACTTGAAGCGATTCCCATGAGTATCTTGCAATTATTTCCCATGCGCAGAAAACGTCGTGAGCGTTACTGGAATCCGATATCCTCTCCAAATATGGCTGAAACTGCGGAGAGGAACTCCTTGTAAGGCAGCTCGCTCGAAACGTGCTCTCGCTGCCCGCCCCAACACGATCCATCAAAGCGTAGCTGAACAGGCGTCAAATTGGTATCTTGCCACGGAGTCATTGATACGATGTCGTCGGGGAACTCGACCACATAGCCGACGAACTGAAGGTAATCCTGGACAGGATGGCGGCCAAGATTCTTTGATCCCGTTACGATCACCTCTTCCTTCCCGAATACCCGTTCATCCGTCCAAAATTCGCGTTCACCAGTGTCGGTGAATTTATCAGATATTATAGCCAAATCCTATTGCTTGCATGCACGAGAAGTTTGCGGAACCGATAGTTGTTCAGTTTCCTCCGTCCGCCTTGCACATGGTTATCTGTTTCCAAGGAACATTATCGTCAACGGATCTGATGTTGTGGACTGGGACACTGGTAGCTTCTACTGGGATTATGCTTAGATGCAGCACAAATCTACCTCCAGGTTGGGATCATGTCGTCCGCCGCATCTTCCCTGGTACACGTCGTCAGCTGGAGATCAATGCTGTTGCGCGGTTGCCGAGCGTTATCCACTGCATGCACCTCTTATTGACTGGTCTCCACGAATGAAATAATTCGGGTATGCTTCAAATGTTAGTTGTATTACTCAGGCCTCTGACCTGCGTTTCACAAGCGGGATCCCGGTGTCAACTTCCGTGAATTTGGCTTGAGAGGCGAGCCCCGCAGTCACCATGACCTCCAATAAATCCCTCGTCCAAACTCGGCACCCATTTGTTGTGGATTTTTTCTCGAATACGACAGTGGTTGCAAGCTGCAGAATCTGGTCACGTTCCGCGCGAGTGTACTCTCCGAGCGAGAATTGTTGGTTACGTGCGATATATTGTAGGTCGATCTTCTGGGCAACCGGAGCGTAGTAGCTGTAATTTCCCGATTGACCCGTCAATTGGATGAGTTGGGCAACTGGGTTGGATTCTCCCGTTTCGTTCCACCACCATATAACAACGTGGCGGTCGCCAGTACCGGCAATAAGTCAAATTTGCTGCCTGGAGGAACACTTCCTTGATGCTGTCGTTGTCCGGATATGTACCGTACACGCTCTGCAAAAATCGGGGAATGCCCATTCCTAATCGAGAGACGCAACAAATGAGCAAGTGTCCTGAATGTGGCTGCTTTACAGGCTCACTAGCGCTCACTCGTGAAGACGACGCAGTCAGGATCAGAACGAAAGAACGAAAGGTTGGAATGATGACAGCAGCCCAAATGGACTGGATTTGTATTGGAAAGGTGCGGTGAAGAATTTTCACAAGAAAGATGGACGTGTACGATCTTGTGCACTGGCAGTCCTCTGGGCTTACGCGCACTAGTGCCACTGGTGGTGGCGGAAAGGGTCAGAGAGTCCCNNNGTCCCGGCCGGTCGGTCCTCTGAATTGTGGCCTCATCACCATCTCGTCGGCTCGATGGTCACCCCTCCAGTCACATTGGTTGACCAGAGATATTGAAATCTTTCGAGAACCCATCGCGTTTTCCACCAACCCTTTCTGTCTGGAGTTCCTCTCATATCCGGTTGACATTTTCAATGACTACCGCTCATGTAGATTGCTCTTCGCTTGACGGTACCCGGACGATAAGCGATGTTTTCGACATCCTCGACATCGCTGTCTTAGTCAAGTCCTCCAACCCATTCATTCTGCATGAAATAGATGACGGCGGAGCATTCCTTTCCACCGTTTATCAACGTGATGCCCTGGGACCCTGGAAGATACATAATCGGTAAATTAAGCTCCACAATCTGACCGGCTTTCTTGCTCTGGTACTCATGGTATCGCAGTCCCTCTGGGAAATGGAGCGGAAGTTTCCCGAAGAAAAACGAGAACGTTTGGCAGTGGCAAGGCAGAGGCGCCGCGTCCGAAGTAGGCAAAGATCAGCGACCGTGACATGGGCACACTGGCACAGAGGTGCGGTTTCTACATTGTGTTCACGGACTTCTTGTTCATATCAATCTAGGACGACCCCCGAGGCTTTAAAATGCGGCTCCTACACCGCGGTGAAGGTTGTGTAGTTTGTCATGCCAAATGGAATAGATCCAGTATATCAGTGTGACGACGATTCTCGGTTTTTTGAGGGCGCTCACATTTTCCCTTTCGCGAAGCAGTCAGCGGTATGTTCCTTTTGTATTGCGCAAGGTCGCTATAGTTTAAAATAATCTCTCTACAGCGGAGGCTGCGCAAATATGAGAATCTCATCACGGACCCGTACACTGTAACAAGCACGGAGAATACTTCCCGCAACAAGCGAGATCCTCTCAGGATCAATTCTCTCGAAAATGGAATCCTACCTTGCTTACCATAAGGCTCACGCTTATACATTGCGGTTTCCATACACTCCACGGTACTCTCCTGTCTTTCCTAGTTTCTACTTCCACTAATATTCCTTGTCTCATCAGACCCACAAAATCTTTGCCCTCCGCCTGCTGTTGCTAATCTCCACGGTCTAGAGGTTCCTTCCCCATGGGTAGAGCCAGATCCAATGTACCCGCTCTCCTGTCTTTCCTAGTTTCTACTTCCACTAATATTCCTTGTCTCATCAGACCCACAAAATCTTTGCCCTCCGCCTGCTGTTGCTAATCTCCACGGTCTAGAGGTTCCTTCCCCATGGGTAGAGCCAGATCCAATGTACCCGGTCCCACCTCACGACCTTCTTGAAGCTCATTATCAGACATCCATCTTCGCTTCCTTAACCGCCGCTGCGAAACCTTTGGACGACGACAATGGCGACGACGACGAACCAGAGATTCCAGAGATTCCGTCCCATCATAATGAAATGGTCAGGATTTGGGTTGATCATACCGACCGGTACCCCCCGACAGAGTGGAGGCTCGACAATGAAAACCAGGACAACTCTAGTCGCGTGGTCTCCTGCTAGTGGCGTGCCGGGATTCCTCTCTACAGCGTGTTTCCTCTATCATTTGCATGAACAGGCGTACGAATGGAGTTACGGTTTATAAAATCTAGGTCAACTCATGATTGACAACCTGATTGCTAACAGGGCCACCTTAGGAGATCGTTTCCTGGACTCGGGTTTTTCGGGGCCACCAAGGAAGAGATTTCATATCATCGAGTTGGTGCATCTTCAAATTCTCAGGAGTCGCGGTGAGTAATAATCACTGCGGAAACTCGAAATGTACTAAAGTACTGTAGTGGATCTTGATTGTTATTATTTGAACGTAGATTTTTGGCTCACACGTAATTGGAGGACAAAATCCTGCCTCAATTACAAGTACAGTAAATAAATAAATAAATACAGTGGAGGCGAATTGGGCTAAGGCACTTTTATCATCCATGCTTCGAGTACCGAGTTCCATCGAACCTGCTTCTCAAAAAAGCGTCATTGTCCAAGCCATTCAACCAAGGTCCATTACTTTCGAAACGATCCCAAACTATCCGAGAAGCGACAAATGCGGATAGGTTTTTTTCCATTGTGGTGGGCCGGAACAGCAAAAGGGTGCCGAAAGACGAAAGCAGGAGCCACAGACCGAGCATACCCCAGGCAACTTTTGAAAACAGACGATCGACTACCCTGCCAGTTGTGGGTTTGAGGAAAATCGCGTGATACGTGTCTTGCCTCTGACTCAACAACCCAACAGCGCTTCCCATGTGCACCGCACCCTGCCAGATCCGTTGAACCATGTCCTCGAGCGAGGGTTGATTGAATACCACCTGCGCGCCTTGTCCACTCGGCACAAAACCTAGCATGTTCAAAATGGCCGGTGGGCTGAATTTGGTTGTGCCCGCTGGATTGAGGGCGATCAACGCCGCAGAGAGCGGGTGAATCAGTGGCTCGCCCCCTTGTGCGGTACTGGCATTGTAGATCACCGCCTCTCTGAAATCCGTGAACGTGCCATCCTGGCCGCTCAACTGCGCAAGTCCAGTGAAGATCGTGACGTTGCACATAGCAACACCCGTCACTGTTACGTTTGTGTTGGTCGAGTTGATGTAGATGTAAGCGGATGCCGTAGAGGAAGCGGGTTTGTGGAGGAAGACGTTGAAGGCTTGGTCTGTGCAGCACCAACTCATGGAAACGTTGGCATTCCAGTTTTTCACATTCAAGACCCCGTTTCCTTGAACTTCCGGTAATTGAGTACAGATCTGGTTGTTGAAGACGTTTGGATCGACCGGACCGTTCGAAATGACTTGACAACCACCCTGCGTCCTAATTCCCGGCAACTGCAGGTTCGATCGGCCAGTTTCACCCACAAAGAATACGTCGTCGACTTGACTTGCCGTTTGAGGCGTCCTCACTGGCAAAAAAATGCTGGTATTGTAGACACTGAGAGCTGATTCTCCTGTGCTCCATGCGCCTCCTCCTGTGGCTAGCTGTGCGTAGCCCTCGATATTCTGAATGGATGGGGGCGAGAACACGTTCAGGCGGACGGATTCATTTGATGGGACAATGATACTTTTGACCGGGTACGCTCGGGTGAGGGTGACTGGTGTGACGAGTGCAATGGCGCATGTGCCGGTGAAGAGAAAGAAGGTCCAAGACAGGGCCACGTGTTGCCTGAGGCTGGCATACACCACGTTCACAAAGCTTACAGGCCCTGACCATGCTCCGTCAGCCTGCCAGAAGAGCTCTTGCCACGAGGCAGGCCCACGTCCAGGGAGGAGCAGTGCGGAGGTGGCGAGCCTGGAGAAGTACATGACGGTGACAGCAGAATGTCCTTGTGCGAATATCGTCAAGAGGATGGAAGGAAGTGGGTCGTAATACCAAGAGCGTTGGAGTGTGCGTCTCGCGTCAGCGGCGGCAACTTCGAGGAGAAGTACTAAGCCAGCGACGCAGATGGCCCATGTCGTGATGATGATTAGACTGAATGGGTAATACGAAGGTTTGCGACGCTGTTCAGAACGGTTGGTTACGAGCACTTCCGGCCGTAGAAGCATTGCTGCTGACGGTGTGTGGTAGTCGTTTTGCATATTTGCGTGGACCGTCAATAGAAAACTGTTTCGCGGAATTAGATGTACTCGCCGCAGACCATATGATCAACACCTACTGTGAGTGGGGTCCACGTTCAACACCGTCTGCCGTTTATCGAGGGCTGGGTCGCTGTGGTGGGTTGATAAATCTCCTGGACGACTTCGGCATCTTAAATATTTCTGCAAATTTGAAACGGGGCATAGTCTGTGAAAGCAAAGATTGTATATGAACATTCATGCGGACAAGCGCCGCCGCCAGAGAGTTGATCAGGGAATAGATCGTCAAGGCGATGGATGGTTTTAGTCACCCTCGGCTAGATTGCGGAAGGTAGGTACCATTGTATTCCGAGGTGGCTCTCGAGACTCGAGTGTACCGTCCCAGCACCGGGCTGTCTGAGTTGGTATCGCTGTGATCAAAGTCTTCCGGCTGTCCAAGTTTTGCAGTGGTTGAAAGTATCCTAAGCTTGTAAGGCGGTGAGTGGCGGTATCTGAGCGGTTCAAGTTGCAATTGGCTGTTGCTTTGCAACATCACAACATTACGTTGCTATTTAATGTATGACGATCAACCGCAGGCCTGGCAACGACGCATCAATCAAGCCCCAGTCAGGGTGTTTGAGAATAGTGAACAGATGTACAGGATCGAAAAGGCTGAATAGTGAACACAGCCAAGGTATACGACGGGTGGAAACATACAGAAGCCGGAAATCGAAGCGCTACAAAAGGAGGAACCACAGCGAATCGAACCGAAGTCGCCGCAGCATAGATACGAGAGAACGGAGGAGACCGGCCACTTTAAGAGTACAACAGGATCCGAGATATCTGAATGTGGGAACCAACCGAGAGATGTGGGGGGGTATTATTGTGTTATCAAAGCGATGATCGTTGGACTCATATGACGCTGGGGTACCCCACGCTCTCGCTGAGGTGTTCGTTGGCAGGGTTATACGTGAATCCCTTGAACTGATCCTGCACGGTTTCGGAGAGCGCAGAATCCAGCACGACTGAATCCTTGGCTTCTTCGTTGGTAAAATCAGAGTCAAAGTTTGCCACATCAAGCACCGATTCCTTGGCCCGAGGGTAAATATTGCCGTCTCGATCAAAGAAAGCAGCAGTGACGTACCACGCTGGGCTTGAAGGGTGGCTGGATCTTCTTCGCAAGCAATCTGAGGAGCGGGTTCAGCAATTCGCCGAGAACGAAAGCTAGTTGGCCTCACTTATTCCAGTCGATATACTTGGCGAAGAAAGGATGACGCTTAATCTCCTCTCCACCATTTGCGCCTAATCTTCGAGTAGGATCGCGTTGCAACAGACCAGTCATGACGCTCCTGGCCTCGGATGGCATGTCCGGCGGGAAATTCAACGGGTCCGTCAGAATACGTTGGTACATCGTATTCACATTCTCGTCGTAGAAAGGAGGTAAGCCGGTCTGCAGAAATACGTCAATGAAGCAAAAAAAACAACTTATGAACCGCCAACCATCATTTCATATAACAACACGCCAAGCGTCCACCAATCAACGGTTTTAGTATACCCCTGGCTCTCGAGTAGTTCAGGAGCAATGTACTCGGGAGTGCCACAGAAAGCTAGAACAAGATTAGTGATGTCAGCGCGTGATTCAATGGGTAAAAATTTACTGTTGGTCTTTTCGGTTTCAGACATATTCAACTTGCACAAGCCTAATGTACGACCAACGTCAGTGAATGACGGGACACAAGGGAAAAGGGCACACGAACCGAAATCGCACAGGGCAATGTGGCCTGTGTAATCCAGGAGTATATTCTCAGGTTTAAGATCACTTCGATGAACCACTAAGAAGACCGGAGGAATGAGCAATGGATCACACACACATACCGGTATACCACATTGAAACCGTGCAAATGTTCCAGGGCGCACAGAAGCTCTGCAGCGTAAAATCGGCTTCGGTCCTGATCGAACTTGCCCTCGCGTTGCAGGTGATAAAATAACTCTCCACCATTGACTGAGGACGAGGTCAATGAGATTTCGCAAAGTGTGAAGACAAAAAGGTGCTCACCGAACGACATGACAAGGTACAGCTTGTCGGGATTCTGGAACGAGAACTTGAGAGGCACGATGAACGGGTTGTTGACCAGGGCGAGAACGGTGCGTTCGGCTAGGATGTGCGTAATCTCGCCCGGGCGCTGGGCAATATGCGCCTTCCGAATGGTCTTGAGGGCATAGATTCGCTGCGTGTCCTTCTTGCGGACTTGCATCACTTTCCCGAAGCTGCCTTTCCCGATGACCTTGAGGAGATCAAAAGCCTCGATCGTTAGAGTCTCGTTTCGAGTCTGCTTGAAATCGATTTTGAGGTGGAAGGAGCCCGAACCAGCGGTTGCATTGTACCATTGGTCGGAAGCATGCTGGAGATGCCGTAAGTGAGGAGACGAGGGTCAGGAATATAGTTGTATGTGCTACTCACATGGCCATCGAGCATGGGTGTGAGATCGACGCGTGCCATGAGCAGATCGTTTCCCATGTCGTCCTGGCCTTGCACAGCTGCGGCTGTCCGCAGGTAGGCAGAGACAGAGATGTTCGATGTCCGGGACACGTCGCTGCACGGAAGGTGTGTCATCTATTGGCCGGTGATCGACGCAGACGAAAGGGAGGGACGACATACAAATCTGCCCTGTAGTTCCATATCGGATTTGAAAGGTCACCGCCCATGGCATCGATGAGGATCTCATTTTTATCGAACTCAAGGACGACATATGGCAGCCACCAGTACCGTTTGCGCTGCATGCTCTCTCGGTTACTGGTTGACCTTCTGGATGGCATAGACTCCAACGCCCTTCGAATGACGTCAGGAACTTGAACCCCAGGGGCAAGGGACAGCCCTCGACCTATATGCGGGTCATGAGCACAAACTGAGACAAAAAATGCGCAGAAGCAGCTCACCTGAGAAGATGCGGATGGTGAGCATTCCAGAGCGGAAATTCGAGTGGTGGTCCACTGCGCCATTGTGGGGTTTGGGTGTGGATGGCCGGGAGGGTATAGGCGTCACGGATCGAGAGATGATCCCATTTTCCCTGGACTCTTTGGACTCTGGAAAAGAGGAGGTGAATTGAGCGATGCTGTGATAGGATTGGGAAGGAATAAGAAGAGACTTTTGGATGCGCCCAACTTCAACATTTAGAGATAAATCTTGTAAGGGTAGTCGAATGAGGTGGTTGATGAAAAGGAGAGATGAGTGAACGAGCCAAGATGGAGTTGACCGGATGTACAGTAATCAGATATATTTTTCTCGTGTTCTCTTCTAATCCCCAAACTCCGACTGTCCACATCCGGTCACCTTGCCAAAACACTGCCCAGAGCTGATGGTCGTAACTTACAGAGACGCTCGACGGCATCAGAAATCCTCCGTTGCACCCTGTACGAGCGCTATGAACCACGATAGCAGTTGGCAACCTTCATCTTGTCCGATCAAGGGCTTGCCTGCATGTCTTGCTCCCACACTTTGTGCATCAAACTCGTGTCGACGTCGACTCGATAACCGTTTACACCTGATTTCAAACCCTTTCTCCACCTGATGACCGCCCCCCTGCGACCGCACGCCGTCGGCAGGAGTCGCGAGTCGACGGACTAATCGAAAATCACGATATCGAGGGTCACCGGCGATGATCTGCACCCCTGAACAGCATATATGCTCATCCTGTCAATTTGGATAATTGCCTCCAGGCTAATAGCTCGTGTAGTGCTCGTGTTTGACATAATCACGCGTTTCTATTCCATGCATGGCATTGACAATATAATGTGACATTTGCCTGGTTACCTTGTACTAATCTGAAGCGCTCAGTGGTATATCCGGTCGTAGCGTAGGGGATACTAGTACTAGTCTATTGTCTGCCTGACTAGTGGCGGAATGATCGGAAACATGAGGGATATATGGCGGCACCATCATCAAGCCACATCATCTGAAACCACAAACTTATCTATATAGTGTTGCACGACGATCTTCCCTTGACATGAACGTTCGTTCCAAACCTTGAACACCAAAATCGCTGTGCTAAGCAGAACGGAACGTCAGTTCTTCCCAAACCTCCCCGAGTGCAGCAACTGACTGAGCATTCCACGAATTGACATCAACAGGGTATTTTGACCATTGCAAACCGTTCAGAGCCTCAAGCATGGACCCCTGGTTGTTCTGAAAGTCGAGTTCTTTCGGAGCCTCAGATTGTCTCGCGCTCGTGTCCTCAGTCGCAGGAGAATTCAGATTAAAGATGACAGGCGCATATCCAGAGATATGCGAACATCGTTTCATATGAAAATTGACTGCAGATATTGCTATAAATAATCGCTCATGTGAGTTGCACCGTTTCAGAGATCCCAACGTGACTCACATGCGGTGTAGTATGGCACAAGATAATCAAACCGAACATTCGCATAGAGTGATCTGTGTTGAAAAAGCCGCAACGCAGGGATATAGGGCATGTCTGGGTCTGTCATGGCTACCAACAACGGGCGACCCGCAAAATCGTCTTCAAGGAAGAGCTGCGCAGCTTTTTCCTCGATTGAGCTGGATGTAGGGATATCAGTGCATTGGGAGAAAACGGACCTGATCTGCTGCGCTTGACGGCGGGAGCAAGCCAGTTGAACGCATGCCCCGCCAACGTCTCGAGATTATAACCACCAAGGACTTTCCTCGCTCCCAGATGAGGTGTGGCGAACGTCGTGAAATTCATCGGTTTGACGTGATCAAAGAATCCTCGATCGTACAGCAGACCTATGGCGTATCTCGACACCAATCCGCCCAAGGAGTGACCCACAAAGGAGATGAGTCTGACATTGACGCCCCTTTCCCGCAACATCGCAGTGAATTCCTCAACCTGGGTGGAATCGCCCAGTCGCACCATCTAGCGATAGGGTTGACCGTGTATACACACCTCTTGTGCCAAAGACATCCCTGCGTTGTCGAGGCCATCGTGAGTCTTGTTGTCGTAACTGGTCGCTAAAAATGTGACAACACGCTCCGGGTGCTTTTGCTCGAGCTGAGCTGAGATGTAGGCGAGGTCGTCTGGATGACCGTCGAGACTAGATGCTGTGCGTTCGCATCAGATGTCGGCGAGAACGGGCGTCAGTCTCCTACCCATGAGAGAATACCACGAGATGGTCCGCCGTTTCAGGGTAACGTTCCGGCTCTACTGTTACCGAAGCCTTTCGAGTGCCCCAAAAACCTAGAAGATTCCCCATATATA
>CEMM01322090.1:0-10883 GCA_900068975.1 Hygrocybe conica | reverse complement strand
AGCTGCTTCGGGAAAGGTGAGATTGATCAATTCAAATGGCAAACGACTTGATGAACATAACCAATGAATGTGTGCCAGCGTCTTGAATCTCCCTGAGCCCACCTTCTATTTCTCAGCAGATTTGGGAGAGGATTTGAAGATGGAAGTCGATTCGGCGCTGGCGGAGATCTTTCCTATCGCAGGGGAAGCAACCGTGCATGTTCTGCACATGCCACTCCCATCCAAAGTTCTAGCATCTGACCCTTGCCCTGTCATATTAGTTGGGAGGGGCTATATTGACCTCGGCGAAAGGAGTAATTCATTTTCCTGCTCAAACGGCACCTAAAGTCACCAATTGCAAGATTAAGGTACAGGGAAAGAGATAGACTGGTTTTGCAGAAAAGCGATGTGTGTTGTGGTTTCGTGCAAAGTGCACAGAACTGGGATGTGCCCCAATACCCATATATATCTGGATCGAAGATGCGTGATGTTGACATCTGAAAAGCAACATGAATCTCTGGGGTACAAGGGGCACCGAGGACGGACATGTACTTACATATGGTGTTAGAGATTGCAATGGATATATAGACTTGCGTAAACGAGTTCAGGCTTGATTAGATGGCAATAAACCAATCCAAAGACATTCCGCACTTCCCATTAAATTCGTTGAAGAACCTCCATGCCACCCCACTCCAATACGCGGTACAGACTGTCATTCAGTGCCCGCTCAACATCAACACCGACCACGTCTGTCCACCAATTGACTGCCCAGCGACGACCGCCTGGATTAGCTTCACTGCCAGTATTGGCACGAATCTGCGCATTCTCCCACAATGGGAGTTCGTCTTCAATGACACCTTTGAAGAGCATAAACACCCGTGTGATGACATCAGGGCTGGGAACAACATCGAGTCGAGCAGCACATTCATAGGCTGACTGGGGGAGGAACCGCAACGCGACGTGTTTGTGCTTGAGCAAAGACGGGAGCCAGTATCTTCGGTGATTCTCAGCCTGAGGTTCACACGGAAAAAATGAGCGGTGAGACATACGTGATGAAAGACGTTCTGGCTTCGGTATGGAGAGTAAGGGCTTGCAGGGCCTGATCAAGGTAGGCTGGGACGTCTGACACAGGCAGGACAACAGAATCTGTATCGGAGAGGTCACATGTCGATGGACTGAAGTGGTCCTTCAGTTGTTCCAAAGTCGGGGAGGATGAGGGGAGCGCGTTTACGCTGCCGAAAGGAATGGGGTAAGTGGGGCGGGGCAAAGAGGATGCCAATCAATGCTTACTGGGCTTCCCAGAATAAATATGTCGTCTGTAACCCAGTGCTAGTCTCTGTCAGGATTCCGTTTGTGTGGACCTGGACAGACCACTGAATTTGTTCTTCACCATAAGGTGTTGAGGATTTAATAGGGACAACGGGGTAGATGGCTGTGAAGGACCACTCAGGTACGAGAGAAAGTATAACGGAAGCATTCAGCTCGACAGGTGAGAACAGATAGATGACAGGCTTTCCGCCATATTGTGCATGAAAGACGAGGATAGCGTCTCCATCCTGCATGTCGTATTCCGCGAAGGTTTTGTCGCCTTCAAGCTGCTCCCCATTGTAAACGAAGCGCGGTTCAGGAATCAAGACAGCAAGCTGTGCTTCGGCATATCCCAGAAACATACGACAGCGGGATCCGAGCTTGACACGACCTTTCACGAGGATGTTCCCTCCAACAGTTTTGATAGTAATGCCAATGCGGCCATCTATGCACCCAACAAGAGAGAGGTCGGCCCTGGTAATGCAAACAGGAGAGCGCACTCACCACCACCACTGTCCTCTCTCTCGTCGACGTCCGAGTCAGAGTCAGAGTCAGAGTCCAAGAAAGGATCAGGGCCAGGTTCAGCTTCGTGGCCGTTGCATTCACGAACAGTCAGAAATCGTATTTGGCCAATGATGAGATCCCAAGAATCCAACGCGATTTCGACGGGTTCTCCATTGGAATACTCAAACTCAGTTGTTTCGAGCACCAAATCACGTCGAGAGAGGCGAGGGAAGTGTTTGACCGCGGTGGCCAACGCTGCCTGTTTGTAATAAAGTAAGTACAGATAATTCGTGCTGTAATTAAGTCTGAACGTACATTGTAGGTTTTTGGTCGCGGAATGAGGACTTTTCTTGTGCCATTCTTAAGGATGAGAAGGCCTTTGCTCGCGACGGGCAGCGTCTTGGTCTTGGGCATATTTTGGGCTGCTGACTAATAAGTACCTCGAAAAAATTTCCGGTGGCGTATGGGGCCATATATGAGGAGTCACCACCCCCATTCAGTAAGACAAATTCATTTCTGTTCGTCTACGTCAACAGCCGATCAAGTAATCAGTGAACCAACCGACTCACGGCCGCCAGTAAAACATTTTATTCAGCCTCATCTTCAAACCTCTGCAGAACTCGACTTGCGCCATGACGGACCCAGAAATATTTCACACGTATTCGCTTCCCTCCGCTGCTGAGGCAGTGGCGGCCTGCATGTTCTGTAAGTGCTTCTCTGGCCGCAACCATGCATGCGTCGAACTCGTTTTCGATTTTGGATTCGTCTCTATTCCACTCGCATCCGGCTGCTAGTATCTCGATTGTGTGCAATCTCATCAGAGGCTTCAGCAGTCCGACGCCATTCTTTGATGTTATCAGAATCGATGAAAAGACAATATGAGAGGCGTCTGACGAACAGGGTCAATCCACGCTGGAAACTTGATGACCTTGAGATTAATGGTGGTGGACGCGAGGTCTGGAATTCCGTGTTTGAAAGAGGGATCAGGCGGTGGGGAGATGGAAAAAGGCTCACATTTCATTGTATCATACCCGTCTAGGATTTCCAGCGTGTCGGCTGGGTCAATCAACGGCCCTAGGTAGTTGGGCGCTCTGCTGTGAGGGAATGAGATATATGGGGACAGCAGAAGGCCAGTAGCCTAGCATTGAGGTTATGTACGCAGGGAGTGCGAATTTGCGGAAATCGTGCACAGGTAAAATGGGGAGAGAGGGCGATCTCGGAGCCATGAATGGAGAGTGTATGCAGGACCGGGAGAAGAGAACGGCTAGTTGCCAGTTGGGCGCATTGTATGCGACGACAAGAACATCATATATATACGCCGGCGGAGAGGATCGAAACATGATGGTCAAAGTCAACAATGGGGATACAGACCGGACATAAGCAGCCAGGTTTTGGAGATTTGATTAGATTGGTGGTTATCCGTTCAAGTCTCGCGCAGAGAGATGGAGCATCCACAATACAGTAAATTCTGGGCCATGCACTTGCACGTCAACACGCTGCCAGAGGTAGAAAGATGGTTCTGAGTATTCGTGACTTCTGTGAAAGGGATCGCGATGTGGTACAATATAGCTGATACCGCTCGAGTGTCGCCAGCTATGTGGGAGATGATTTCGAGTAAGAGTTCGTTGCGTCCATGGTCGAGATAAAAATTGATAGCGTTGATCGAGCGTCCAAATCAGGACTCGGACGCGTCAGCTCAACCATTCCATTGATTCACCACCCACGTCGAGCACATCTTCAATATTAATATGGATGTATCGTTCGCTATTACAGGGAAAGGATATGTAATCGTCGCAGCAGACACCACGGCATCGCGGTCTGTCGTCAAAATGAAAGTCGATGAGGACAAGATGAAGATCCTCAGTCCGCATCTCGTCATGGCGTATTCCGGTGAACCTGGTATGAATTTTCTAGCTTCTTGTTGTAAAAAAAGTACACCATTTTACATGCGATTGAAATCCAGGCGACACCGTCCAGTTCGCGGAATACGTCGAACGCAACATCCGTTTGTACCAGATCCGCAACCTTTACCCTCTCCGTCCCGCAGCTGCGGCGTCGTGGATCCGGAGATCGCTCGCAGACTCGCTGCGTTCGCGCAACGCGTACAACGTCAATCTCCTCGTGGGCGGGTACGACACCACGGAGCGGTGCCCACACCTGTACTGGCTGGACTACCTCGGCACCCTCACAGAGGTGCCGTTCGCCGCGCACGGCTATGGAAGCTATTTCGCGCTCTCGTTGTTGGACAGGTTGGCGTTCACACCCAGTTTTCGGCTACCTTTCGTTGCTGATGTACGGTCGTTCGGCAGATACCACGACCCGGAAGCACCGCTCGAGGAGGGGCTTGCGACGCTCAAACGGTGCATCGAGGAGGTGTCGAAGCGTTTGGTCATCGATTCCGGAACGTACAAAGTGAGGGTAGTGGACAAGGACGGTGTGAGGGAGGTGGACCTCTGAATTTGCATGGCAGTATTCCGTCTTTCATAAGAAAATCGTCGCAGCGTTCCATGGATGAGTTCAAGGCATTAAGCAACATCGAGCAACGTATATCTAAGCTAAATCGTCTGCCGAGATACGCCATCAAGCGTCCGCAGTCAAGTGAACAGCCATTCAGACAGTTTGAAAAATGCAAACAGGCATCCGCCTGATATCACTGGAAGCGTGAAATTATCGTCGATCGAAAGATCTACAAGCGGGGTCAGAAAGGCCCGAAACAGTGGCGACAAGCACGCACCCAAAGCTTCTGCCACCCCGGTCACCAAACCTGCAACGACTGCAATCGTAAGCAATCCCCACCAGCCGCCTGTTTGCACGCCATTAAAGGACGGTAGCCAACTCGGTCGCTCGTACGTGATCGGGTTGACGCCTCCTTCCCAGGTCCAGGTGAGCTCGATGGGTCGGAGAGGGCCTATGTGTTTCCAAAAAATGCACGCGATGCAGGCACCGGTGAGGGTAGCGGCTAGTGAACCTGCTAGTGATTTACGGGGTGCGAGAGGGAGACGAAGGATGGGTAGACGAGCGGGAAGGCGGGGGGTATATGATCCAAAGAAACGACCGATTGTTGAGGCGGCTGTATCCGCCCAGGAAAGGCTGTGTGGCGGTCAGGTAAACAGTAAAAATGGACAGGGTGGTAAAGAGGACGGACATGATGATGGATACAACGGCGACATCCACCGGGTATAGCGAAAGGGAAGATATGACGCCAAGTAGATACCAGATCACTCCGTTCCATGTGTTCTGCATAAAGAGGTAGGTATATGCATAGCAACGAGAGAGCGACACGACGCACCTTTTCACTGTCTCGCATCAGGAAACCCAGATATCGTTCGTATGTCCGAGCAAAAGCGGGAAAACGAAAACGGAGGATGTCCGCTGGTACGACGATAGCGAGAGCCGTGCATAAAGCCAACAAGATTGATTTTGGGGACTGATTGGAAATATAGAGATAGATGGTTACGAAGCCTGGAGAAGGGGTGTGGGCGTCAGTGGCATTTTTGTGGGTCGAGTGAGCACGGACGGACCGATTGAGGAGTGCAACGTTTTTCGTGGTAATTCCCAGTAACGACATAACGAGCTCGAGTGCGATGGGAGCGGGTCCCTGGCACTTGTCATGGGTTCTTGTGGAGGGCTGCTGGGCTTTTTTGGTCCATGAGATTTGGGTTTGTCGGTGAGCTCGGTTGGGACGGGTTGGAGACTGGAGAGTCGACGGATGACTTGACGCTTGGGGAAAAGACCGACGGAGGATATCGGAGACGGCGAGCGCGTTGATGAGCGACGACGGGGACCGTTGTGGGCGAGTGCGAAAGAAAATGCGTCGTTGGCTGCCAGACTCATAGGGATCGGGAGAAAGGGTTGGACGGTTCCGGTTTTTTTTTTCTTTTTCTGTTTTTCTCTGCTTTGTTCAGCTGACTTCAACTACACTGGTATCGCAGTGGAGCTATGGGGCACAAGGCAAATTTATTTCTGATTATACTGAATGTGGACATCGCATGTGAACTCGAACATGCACCGATTGGAGCTGGCTCCAGCAGAGGAGTTATCTGGATTCAGACGTCGGGTTGATATCTCGGAAACTTAAAACGAACGACAGGTGAGTGGTTCTGACGCCCGTAGTTATAATTCCGAAGCTGGTTGCGACGAGGACGGACAGATTTARCTGGTCGTGTTGCTGTTGTGGTGGTTGGAGRAAAAGGTTGCAAAAAAAAATGGGTCCAACCGGGATTCGAACCCGGGATCCCTTGCAATTGAGGTGTTACTCCCAAAGCAAGTATCTTACCTCTAGACCATTGAACCAGTCTTGGTCTAGTCAATCCCGAACGTCCTTGAGAACCCCTGCGTGGCTATGCTCTGCTCAGCTCTCCGAAGAGCCTACTCATCTTCAACCGCTCACAAGGGGCATTATGACACGCTAGGTGTACCCCGTCATGCGACCAAGCATCAGATTAAGGTGACTGCTTTTTATTGCTCGTCCGTTGCCAGCCATTCTAATTAGTGGTCCAGTCCCAATACTACAAGGCAATACCCGCGTCGTTCTGCGTGTACTAATTGTCGCTGATAACCAGTAATTTTGTTAGCTATCGAAGAAATTCCATCCTGACGTTACAAACGATCCGCATTCGAAATCTGCCTTTCAAGCCGTAACAGAGGCTTACGCCGTTCTTGGTGATGACGAGAAAAGGTTCTCATCTGCTCTGTTCTTTGCATCGTATTTGACTGACTGATCGTCTCACTCAGACGGTCCTACGATCATTCATCGGGTGCACCGTCCGAGCCATCGTTATCACATTCAACCTTGTACGAAACCCGACGTCGTGGTGCTACTTATGCTTGGGACCATTTCAACCGACCAGGGCGTCGTAGGACTCATCCGCATCGACGCGCACAGCAGCAGCCGACGTGGACTGACCACAGGAGGCCAGATGACACACCTTTCCGTGGTCGGGTCTCGCATGTCGTGCACACGTCTAGGCCGGGATCAACGGACGCGGACCGCGTGCGCAGAGAGTCTAGTCTCTGGAGAGCGGTGCAAGTGATGACCATTGTTATGCTGGTCGCTACTGTAGGCAAATGGGGCGCGTCGTGAATCCACCCCATAAAGTGGCCTCATCTGGTGTCGTAGTCTGCACGCTCTCGAGGTACAGCTTACCGTTGCTTGCAGGTTTTCCTACCCAGTATATTGAACGTGGCTACAGAACATGGTAATTCAAAGTCTTGGTATGAAGCGCGTATTGGGACGAGTCTTCACGCGGACGGTGAGCGGATAGCGGTGGTTTCGGTATCTTTATCTTCGCGGCCATCTTGCCAACTGGAGCAGAAAGCACATCTCTGGGCCTGAGACACTGCTAAATGCCAATACTGCGAGAGAGAGCATTGTCTCGCACCTTCTTGGAGATCAACTTGCGGCAATACCTGCATTTCAGGGTCTCCGTGATAATGGAATCGTGAGCAAATGTGGAGTAGATTTGTGCGATGAAGTAGAGGGCTGCGGCCACGGTGACAAAGTGGATTGTGTGCGTGAAAAAGAGTCTCAAGAAAGTGTTTTTGTGTAAGTTTGCAACATTAACGGGAGGGGCAAAATCACACCGACCCATATGCGAGTGCCACTGCTCCATCGTCGGCGGCCTGCTTGAGGGTATTATACCCGCCAATGGCCTTCCGGTAATGAGGTCCTGTATCATTCATAAGTGCTATGGAGTCAGCAGGGAAGTTTGACGATCCACATACCAGGTTTCAAAATGAAAAATTTCTCTTCAAGGTTGCGATTGAAGCCTGGCAGCAGGGACACCAAGGGCAGAATAACATCGGAGACGAGAGACTTGACAACGGTGGAAAATGCGACACCAAAACTGTACGGCTCGGTGAACAGACCGTCTTTAACGAAGGAAATCTCTTACGCGAGACCGACGGCCACCTCCAACACATTATCTCTCAGCACAAAATCTAGAGAGGTGGGCGTAAGTAAAGAAAGGTCGTTAAGCGCCCAGGCATAACGGTCAGAACCTTACCTGTGAACCCCTTCCATACGGTTTTCACTCGTCCGACGACGAGTTCACCAGGTGCATCCCAGATATGTGACATATTTCACCTACTTGACGAGGGTTGGTTGCTGTGGTGGATGTCGGAGACTCGAACTACAGGTACCCGGCTTGTAGTCGGCACCATTGCTTGTTGTGGCTCCGTCCACGTTGTAGTCCGTACTGGTTCACCAGAGCGGAACATTTGCTCGTGAACAGCGACGACGACGACAGACAAGAGTGAATAAATTCTGTCTGATGTCCGGATATCACTCTTCTGCAGAAGAGTCCGCTGCTTCGTCCAAATCTCACCGTCTGCTTAAACGAAAACGAACGGGTGCGTTCAATTTATCAATTTATCTTATTCCTCGAACAATTCAGTTTTTAGGTGAATCTGGGGCGCTGAATGGACTCGCAGGAAGCCCTACAGGCTCAGCTGCGAAGAGAATTCTTACCCGCTCGCTTACCGAGCCTGTTCTCGACGACGACGGCTCTCCTGTTTCGAGCAAGAGCAGGTCCGCCGATGCCCTCCTCGAAACGCCGTCTTCTACTCCCAGGCACCGTCGCAACAACGGCACCCCCACGCGCACGTACGCGTCCAAATCGCGTTCGTTCCTCGTTGCGTTACCCGTTTCCAAACTTGGCGCACTTGGCCTCTCCGATGCCGACGCAAACCTTTTAGACGACGAGCCGACGGGCGATGAGGTACAGGCGTCGTACACCGATTTGCGTACGCGCTGGGGCGTCGACATTTCCGAGACGGACAGCTTGGATCCGTCGCCTTGTCCGTCGCCCAGCAAGCGCAGGACTATGTTGTCTGCGCCACCTCCAGAGGACGAGTTGCCCGCACTTGACTTGGTAACTGATTTGAAGACCATCACAGAGTTGAGGGATAAGGGCGAGAGCAGGCGGTTTCATGACGAGGTTGGCTATCTTTTTGAAGGCATGGATCCGAAGAGCAATATCGGTGTCCGAAGAGCTGGGTACGTTCCCTTGCCGTTCTCCCGAAACAATGACCTCAAATTTCTCCTGTGCCAGTGCGTTGGAAATCGTCACCAAGTTGTGCGATCCAGAGTTCGCGCGCAAGGCCAAAGCTTCTGATGTCCTTGGTCGAGCTTGGGACGTCTTACGGCGAGCCGGTGCTGGCGATGGTGATCAGGTAAGAAAGTACCCCACGAACTGTTATTGAGATTGTCGAATCTTTTTCAGTTCTTGGATGTCGCCCTTGCTTTCTTTGCTGTGTTGGTCGCTCGCGAGGACTTTTCTACGTCCTTGGCCCATCATTCGGATTTCGTTCCTACCTTACTCAAGATGGTCTCCTCGGTCACTCCTAGCAACGACCTTCTTTCTATTATCTCATCCACTGCGGGGAATGTTAGAATTAAGAAAATAAAAAAGACTGAGCAAGTGCAGGTATGTCCAACGGACGTGCATGCATTGTCTTATTGACTAACTTCATTCCAGTTCAAGGCCCTTCTGGACGTCGTATTGCGATCAGGGGCTTTCCCTGAAGAGGCCACGGTAAATATCCGTCATGATTTTTTGTCTCATTCGATTGACACATTTTGCAAGATCTCCAGCCGACTAGTAATATGCCAGGCCCTCGTGTCACTACCCATTACTCTTCTTCGACATTGGGATGTCTCATTCTTACACAACATTCTCCTATCCGAATTATCCCCGCTGCCGCGAATCTTAAACGATCATCTCGCTGGTCGCACCCTTTCTCGACCATCGTCATCGGACATTGACATCCCATCCTTTGGTGTTATCGGATGCTTGCTTCGATTGCTGGATTCGGTCTTGCTCGGGAGTGTGCCTTTTCCAGAGAGCGGAGATGGCAGCGACAATCTTGCTAAATGCTTGACATCCTTGTGTGTTGTGACTGAAGTCCTCGTGGCCGATCGGTCTATGTCGGGGTGGAACATTGGCACGTATCCCTATATCAACAGTCTTGTTTTGCGTATTCATCACATCTCTAGTGGGCGGCTGTCTCGAACATGCATTGCGGGTCCTCGTTGGTTTAACCCATCAGAGCAGGGACTGGAATAAGAAGCTCCTCCATCAGGAATACTTCCTACCATTCCTGATGCGCACCATTATGAGATCTCATCGCGAGTATCTTGGTTCCATACTCCAGGGCCAATCTAGCGACCACGCACCAACCTCAGAAGAAGAGAATCGGGCGTTGGATTGTTTTTGCCTCGCGTTGGGGATCTGCACTAATTTGGTGCAGAATTCTGACGAGGCTCGGGACATCTATCAGGCCATCCGCAAGTCATATTTCTCCGATATTCTGCTGATCGTTTCCTGACGCCAAGTTGATAGGCATGGATTGTGAATGTCGCGGTTCTCCAGAGTGCATCCGGACCTGCTGCTGTGATAATCATTCAAGTGTGCTTCATTGTCTCACTTTTGTGTATGCTCAGTTGCAGGGAGCTGGTGACCATGGAGATGCCACATTGGACTTTCTGCGTGGGCACTTGGCAGTGCTGTTTGGCTTGCTCATGCAGAACAATCCAGTGAATCAAGAGGAATTGTTGAAGACACTTCCCGGCAGTTCGGACAGTGTCAAGCTACACACATTACTTGGTCAAGCCAGAGAATTTCTTGCTGTTTATGCAGATTTCAGGTCACGGTTGTTTGCTGCGGCTGGCTGGTGTGTCAGTGAGGAGGATGTGTTATTCATGTCAGTGGTGAGGCATGTGGACCACATCACTGAGGACAGAAAGGCAGAGAAGGTAGCTCATGATGTGATTATACTTTTAGCAGCTCTTTGTGAGACAATGAAAAACATTGAAACTGGCTTATAATAGTCTTGTACCCAGACTTTTGTGGCTACAAGGGTAACTTGACCACTTAATCACACTGCTTGCAGGGTGCAAAATCTTATGTAAAATGTTAGGAAGCTAGTGGATATCTTCAAATTATATTGCAACAGTGCAAAATCTAATTGTTGTAGCGCTGGTCAGGGGTACACCCACAGCCCTTTTGGGCTGTACTCGGACCTGTACCCATCACAGGTACATAACTGAGGCCTGTGGGTATGGGTATGTGTGGGTTTGGTACAAGTCCAGC
>CEMM01322086.1:13175-42204 GCA_900068975.1 Hygrocybe conica | reverse complement strand
AGGAGCCTCTTCATACCATGAGGCGGTCGTTCACGCGAGATGGGCGATCCAGGTAGGGGTGGAATCGTAGCACGCGAGAGGGGCGATGCCCAGACAGCCGACAGCCGTGTTGGGCTTGCGTCAGGACAAGGGTGAATGATGGAAAATAGGGTTCCTGCTTTCTCCACACCATTGTGCGATGAGCGAGGAGAAAGAAACGAACAGGCGAACGGGGAGAAAAAGAGAGGAAGAGAAGAGAGAAAGAGCGGTGGAGTCGCGGGAGCGCGAGAGCGTGGGGAAGAGAACGAATTCGAAAGACCACCCTAGTCAGTCGGACCGTCGCCGCGCCACAGGTCGAAAAAGAAGAATAATATCGCCGAGTGCCTGGGTTACGCTTCCTAATTCGCGGTCTCATGATCTGATGCCCATTGTCCGTCTTTCCCGTCACGGCTAATAAGTCCCACGCGAAGAGCCAATGTGGGTTGATCAATGCGAAGACTCTGGTCAAGGCAAACTGACAGAACCCCCAYGAAACCAGGAAAAGGATGTGGTGAATCTYCGCTTGTCAACGGGGAAACAACACGCTTGTGAACAGTTCCTTATCAAAGTTTCTGGAATGAAAAAGGCCCGACAATTTTTGTGCAGGGGCTGCACCACGAGCGCCATCAGTGCGGCAGCAAAGCACCCGACTCCGCATTCCCCCGCCCAATTGATGCAATATGACTTGGTGCGCCCGACGGCCGGGACCAAAACGGCAAGTGTCACGCCTGTCACGTCACAAGGCTAGTTGTTCGAGTCATTCAACTCCCGTTCCAAAGACGCTCATTGAAGGTGTGCAAACCCAGAGAAGCTCGACGAAAGACGTGCCCGGTGTGATCAAGGCAGCAAGGCAGTTGAAGCAGGAACAAGCAAAGTCGACGTCCAGTCAAACAATATTCATTCGGTCACAGGAACTTGAGCTCTTCGATTGCGAAATTCCTGGCAACAACAACATGAAATCAATTCGAGTGGCACCAGAAAAAATCTGCACGAAATATCAATGAAATATCAGTCTTGTGAAACTCACTTGTGCAATGCTAGAACCATGTCTTTGTTCCGAGACACCATGATGGCTATTGCGGACTGCCGTGTGTATGTCCAACCACCTTGGGAAACGTTGAAAATTCCTGTGGCACCGTCAGGATATCCCTCAGGTTAGTGCCATTTGCTGTGCAACGGAGGCTGCGTCAAAACCCTCGACCCTGCAAACGTTGCGAATAACTTGATGCCCAAGGGTGAAGTACGTCTTTGCAAGTTTATCTGGCTCTGCGCTGGTGGAGCGTGCTTGTGAACGGAACAAGAAGATGGCTGCAAGGCGTGCACGCAAGAAATGAAAATGGCCCATGAAAAGTCAATCAGCGAGGTTTACGACGGCTTCAGGAAGCAGCAAGCAACGAAGAACCCAGCGTTGCGCCAGGAATATTCGCAAGATTGACTGAGCAGAGAATTGGAAGATGGACGTCGGAATCAGGGGGTGTCACAAGTCCCCGTTGATTTGACGGTGGCTCACTGTGGCTGACCGTCACACCGCCTCCATCCCACTGGGGGATCATTCAAAATGCTGCTGAACATGCCCTCAACGCCACGACGCAATTTATGGATCTCTCAGTTTCAGCTCTCAAGACTCAAGTAATACTGCAACGTATTATCTGTTTCGCCAGTGGATTCCTCGACAAGGCCGCGTACCAGCTCATGATAACGCCAAATCTTCTATACAGTCTCCCGCGGAGATCTGCTCATCTCGATCTTGAAAAGGGCTCTATACGAATAGCAGCCGCCAGAATTCGTATTGACCAGCCCCCCTCCGAGGCACGAGGCCAGGAGGGACCGTCCGGATATGCGAGGCTTCCGCTTTCATCCAAAACTGACGTCTTTTTTCTCCGTGCCGTGCTTGCTTCACCCAGTGCGGAAATCTTGCTCAGGTGTCTTTTGTTCTCGTTTCAACCCCAATCACGACTCGGTTTACCCAGCTGGTACAAGTGCCAATAATTTTGTCGCGCAGATCGACCAAAATCTCCTCTATACCTGGAAATTGGACGAGGTGAGCTCCAACAGCCGTATCTCGCGATCACGTAAGAACCTCCGTGATTTTTCGTGAATGAACTCCTATCAATCCCTCAGCAGGCGGTGTACAATGTTGTGAGTACTCTCAAACCAGGTTTCCGACGATTCTTTGATTGATTGATGTCCCGTGAGGTACAACGTCGTTGCTCGGTCAATCGACCATCTGGCTACAATAATACACGGTCCTCGTGGTGGATCTTGTAGGTGGAAGGCCAACGTGGACGAGTTTGTGTCGGGTCACCGTGATACCCATCACTACATACTCCATTCGACTTCGGATACCTCCACTTCGCTTTTGATAAACAAGATAACCCCGTTTGGCTTTTGGGCTGAATTCTGATCATTGGATCCCCTGTTCGCCATCTCCGAACTTGAAGATGGAAGAATACTCCGAAATCATGTTTCACGAGAAGTTTTGATCCGTCTACTCCACAAATGTAACAGTTGCATCCTGAACATTTTCTTTCTTTGGTCCCTCTGCAAAGACCTTGTCGATTGTCGATTGAAAAGACCTTACATATCGCCATGGCATTGAGGTACGTAATTTGATCGACCTTGGTCTGTAATTAATTGGACCGCCTTCGGCTTCACAGCCTCTCGTGTCTCGTGCTTGTACTCACGAAGATGGTTGCTTGCAAAGCCATGATTGCGGATTACTCACAACCCTTCGTCGTTTGACTAACAGTACACAGCCTACTTCACCCAGTCGATATATAGGCGTGGTTGTGGGCAGAGAAGAGACAGAAACAACAACTTACGCAACACAAACCAAAGAAATATGAAGCTCAATATTCTCGGTGTGTTTTATCTCGTACTGTCTGGAGAGCGGCGCTGACGGTGACGAACCGACCAGTTATCCATGGATATGTTCAATCTGCAGCTACTGTCGCAGCGAACACGGTTGCTCTTCGTGAGGAGCTGGCAGATATTGCAACTCTGCACTACGTTGATGGGCCTCCGATGCAAGGCGTCAGAGGTGACTCGAGACCTTGGTGGATCCTCGGCGGCGGACTGGAGCACGACCCGTCCAGCAGACGATGGGAAGAATCTGTGCGTTGCGCTATTACTACAAATTCGACTGCACATCTCTGACGTGGTACACAGATCAAGTGGTGGTCTGAGGAGCTTTCCAAGAATCAGTACGACGGCGTGATCGGACTGTCGCAGGGGTCCGCCATGACCGGTTTGCTCCTGTCAATGATCAGTACTTTTTTCTCCCTGTGCGGATGCGGATGTCGTGGGAGGCCTCACACTGTCTTTGAACAGATCAGCAATCCTGAGCGAGTTCCCGGGTTCCATCCGCAATTATCTCAGCCGATCAAGTTTGCCATCTTGTGTTCTGGTATGGCTGCTCGTTCTAGTCTTTTTTATCGGAGTTCAGAACAGCTCACAGGATTCGTCTCGCACAACTCCCCGCACAAGGAGATCTACGGCATTCCGGAGAATCTTCCTACACTCCACAGTAAGCACTAACAGCCCTTGAACGGATGAATGTATGGCTAACTGAGCTTCAGCCGTGGATGACAACGACTACGTCGTGCCAGCCGCTCGCACTGTCGAGTTGAAGAACCTGTGCAAGACTTCAGTCTTGATGAAGCACAACGAAGGTGTGATTTGCTACTCGCGTGCCTTGCCCTTCGGAACGATACTTAAATCGCCTGATACAGGACACTCTGTCCCGGTACGAGGACAGTGGCCTAAGTTCTTCAGGGACTTCATCTTAAATGCTGTCAATATTGATGCGCATCATAAGAATGCTCATTCTGCGTAGTGGAGGGAGAGGAATTTGCGAATGTATTTATGGGCTGTATGTAAGAGATACGATGTTCAAGATTTTTATTTTTTTTCGATCGTCCCGATATGGAGGCCGAGAACGGGCCGCCCATCCGCGATCAACAAATTTTTGACTCCCAATGCATGTATCCGAGGAAGTAGATGAGGCAGATCTTTTGGCCTGGTCAGGCTCAGAGTCGGACTCAGAAGATAGTCTGACCGATGAAGGATACAACGATACGAGGGTCGAAGATGAAGATTGGGAAATCGCTGAGCGAGGTGTGTGCGGTCCATCGAAAGACACATCTCTCTGAACCCGAAGTCAGACTTTACGAAACAATTCAACCGTATGCGACAGCACGTCGCTGTGCGTACCGGTAACGCACAAGCCGTGGCTTCGAACACGAACCAATCAACAACCGTGGCTGCTCTCCCCGCTGTGAACCACCCCAAACCACATCGCACTCCTGGTGCCGATGCTAGCACCGCACATCAAGTGCGACATGATAAAACGACCGACCAGCTTACGGCGCTCTCGAAATACTCTTCGCGTCTCGCCAAGATCGACGTGCCCTACAGCATGGGGGTGAGCGTGAACCGAAAAGGCCCAAGTTCATATGCGAACATCAAAGATAAATCGGACAGGGCGACCAGCGAACAGGTGCTTGACCCCCGGACGCGGATCATTCTGTTCAAGATGATCGGGAGGGGACTTGTACATGAGGTCAACGGGTGCATCAGTACGGGTAAAGAGGTCCGTCGATCTCCACCCCAATCTATCCTAGGTGATCTATCTGTTTACATCCGCTATAAGGCCAACGTGTATCACGCTCTGACGCCAGACGGGGCGCATCTCGCACTCAAGATCTATAAGACGTCGATATTGGTGTTCAAAGACAGGGACAAGTATGTGACGGGTGAGTACCGGTTTCGCCGGGGATACAGCCGACATAATCCACGCAAGATGGTGCGGTTGTGGGCGGAAAAAGAGATGCGAAATCTCAAGAGACTCGTCGCGGCCGGGATCCCGTGTCCGGAGCCGATCGAGGTGCGGGAGAACGTGCTTGTTATGAGGTTCTTGGGCGATAAGGATGGTTGGTATGTGCTCGATCTCTTCCCTCCGATTTTCCTTTCTCGCTAAACGCTTGCCGTGTAGGGCATCTCCGCGGCTGAAAGACGCGACGATCCCAGGTTCATCATGCGAGGCACTGTACAGCCAACTGGTGCTCACGATGCGGAAGATGTACCATTCGTGCAAGCTCGTGCACGCAGATCTGTCGGAGTACAACGTTCTCCTGCACGACGGACGACCGTACGTGATCGATGTCTCGCAGAGCGTCGAGCATGACCACCCTGGGGCGTTTGATTTCCTGCGGAATGACGTGAAGAATGTGGAGGCGTTTTTTGGGCGGCTCGGGGTGCGGTGTTTGGGCGTGAGGAGGTGTTTCGAGTTTGTGATCAGGGAGAAGGTGGGCGAGGAGGGTGGGGAGCTCGAGGAGGGCGATGCTGAGGCTCTGGAGAGGTGGCTGGCGGCTGGAGTGCCAGAAGAACCTGACGGTCAAGATAAAGTCGAAGATGGGAAGGACGAGGCACAGGAAGATGCTGTGTTTTTGCGGTCGTATATCCCACGCACGCTCAATGAGGTGTTTGACCCCGAGCGGGACGTGGCGATGGTCAACCGGGGGGAGGGAAGCAAGTTGATTTATTCGGAGACGATTGGCCTCGTTGAGCCGGCTGCGCGCGGCGAGGCCGATGAGGAGGCGGCCGCTGTGATGGAGGAGATGGAGGGAGAAAGCAGCGAGTCGGAGGACAGCGAAGAAGAGGGTGGAAAGGAACGTCGGCCGAGGGGACATCGACATGAAGATCGTGAAGACAAAAAGGTACCCGTTACGGACGACGATGTGGAAATTGCGCTGACCATTGGAATCGTTCCAGGAGCGAAAAAGAGCGGTCAAGGCGGAGGCAAAAGAGAGGCGGAAGCACAAGATGCCCAAGGCAGAGAAGAAGCGAAGGATCAAGGCGACGAGCCACGCCAAGTCGTAGGGGTTTGTCTCGTTGGTTTCGGACTGCCGCACCGTTGGACCGTTTTAGGATATGTGAAAGGATGCAAAGTGAATGTTATTGATTCCGATTCGCACATAAAAAATAATGAAGATCTGTGTTTCGGTTCTGAATATTGTGAGTGACTCGCGCGCTCTCCCGGTCGGAAATTTGTTTGTCATGCTGCCCGGCAAGCCAGTCCGACAGATAAGAAGAAAGTGAAACCGACGACGGCGAAGGTCCGAAAAGGCCATGAAAAGAGGAATTTTCAAATGGTGTGATGAATTTGGCGTAAGACGATTTTGTGTTCGGAGTGATAAGAGGGAAGGGAGAGTTATTGAAGGTGGATTGTTACCGCTGGGTGGGGCCAATATAGACATATGGGGCAGTGATTCGAGACAAGGTCTCTGCGATCGTGTTTCACTGGGTAGGAAAGAGAGATCGCTGGGATGTTCGAGCGGGCAGAGCAGGGCATAAGGCCAGAGATGGACTAGCAGCATGCAAAGGTTATCAGTCAAAAATATAAATGGAAGAAGGGACTGACCACCGCGCGGACACACGGCCACGGAACAAATCGAAATTTAGGGGTGCAAAGGCGCGAGGCGCGAGCTGAGAGAAAAAAACTTTTCAGAAAGTCGTCTTGGAATTTTTGTTTTCTAACGGCGGAAGCAAACCTTATGCGCCCTCGAAAAATAATTCCAGGAGGGGGGCCCCTTTCTGGACGATGAACACGTCCGGAGAGAAGGGTTGTTAAGGTCATTGGGCTATGGTACTGATTCTCCCCCTTGTTTCTTGCCCCTCTTCCTCGCCCCGCCGTTGAATCTTGTCCTTCCTGCATCCCCCCTACTCTCTCGACACGACGGCACCTGGTTCCGCGCGCAACGCAGAAGCAGAAAAAAAAGTCCCGCCATCCGCGTTATTTATGGATCAGCCGGGGAGCAGCTACCAAGGAGGAAAGGGGAAGAGCCAATTACCGGCTGCGCTTGGACGGTACATTCTACGACCTGGAGCGGGACCAGAACTGAGCCCGATTATCGGGCGGTCGGATGCTGAAGGGAGCGTGCGGAAGCGTAGCATCAGCGGTGGAGAAGAGCAAATTGGAGCGGGTGTGTCACCGATCGAGAGTGGATACGGGTACGGATACGGATACGAGGGGGGGGACGAGGAAGGGGAGTACGAAGATAGCGGGAGTGGGGAGGAGGAAGGAGGAGGGTCGCCATTGCAGAAACCTCCAGAACACTGGCTCGGCGTCGAAGGAACTTCTTCCATTCCACATGGTTATGATTTCGATAAGGCTGGCCCTATACCCAGTCAGCTGGCTCTGCCTGGAGCGACGGATTGGGACGGACGGGAGACGAAGGAGTACATGTGGTGGCCCGGGCTGAGGGTGGGAGAGACGTCGGGTGGAGCGAGGAGTCTGCCGTCGCTGAAAAGCGTGTTCGGGGACGAGGAGTGGAGGCTTGAAGAGGCGAGGGATCGTGACCGGAATTGGGAAGCATTCCGATCGGGATCAGCACCAGTGTTGGAGGGTGATGGGTCGAAGGGGAAAGGGAAGCGAGGTGCTGAGGAAGAAGAAAGATCGGTACGGAAGAGCAAGAGTTCTGGCAAGATATCGATTGCATGCGAATTTTGCCGAGGTAAGAACTGAGTTGATGTTGGGTTTGTGGATTTTGACTGAGAGAAAGAGAAACAGCACGTAAACTCAAGTGCAGCGGAGAACGACCGAAATGCTTGCAGTGTGTTAGACGCGGACAGAGTGGTCTGTGCGTGTATGCAGAGAAACCTAAAAGACGAGGACCTGGCAAGGCACCGAAAGGATCGAAGCGGAGAGGTAGTAGTAGTGCTATAAAGTAAAGTAAAGTAATGCTAATGTACGCTAACTAATACTAGTAATACCCTTTACAACCACAACAAAACCAAACACTTCCGGCTCCGTTCGTCCCCATGTCATAGTCCCGCCATGTCTCTCGAATACCGTCCGTCCGCATACACCCTCATGGTCGCGGGACAGCGAACAGGGAAGACAGCTTTTCTCCGTCTATTAATCGACACCAGCACAATCTCTCCTTCAGCTACAACAGACCAACTGCTCAATCTTGCAAAATTCGTTCAGGGTTCCGGAGGTCACACCGCTCACATCCGTACCGTCTCAATCCAGATCGATGCAGAACAGGACCGCTCTCTTGCCCTCACTCTCGTAGACACTCCTTCTATCGATTTTACAGACCATCAATCCTCCGAGCGTCTCGTTACCGACATCCTGCGCCACGTCGACACACGCTATGCCGAAGGTGTTGACGACGTGAGTATCCCCCCTTTCTTCTCTCCTCCTCCTCTTCACATCTACCCTCTTTTCTCTAGGACTGGAAGGCTCAGAGCGGCGACCATCACATCCATCTGTGCGTCCCTTTCCCTTTCCGTTCACACCCCGGCCCCGTTTGACCGGTTCCTCCGACCCTAGTTGCATTTACTTTCTTAATCCGGATTACATCGTTCCTCCGTCCGTCCCGGCTCCACCAGCACCGCGTCCCCGTACAAACAGTTTCTCTCAATCGGATCCTGATCCCGTGATCCTCGAGCCCCCCGTCACAACCAACCCCTTTTTGTGCAGACCTACCCTCCCCGCCCACGAAATTGCAACAATCCGTCGCCTATCAACTCGTGTAAATGTTCTCCCAGTCGTCGCCCGCGCGGATACTCTCACAAACGACCGTCTTGCCGCCGTCAAGGTCGCCATCCGGAGGGACCTCGCGGAGGCCGGAATCGGTTTCGGAATTTTTGACATGGACACCCATTATCCAAAGAATGATCTCCATCACTCGGCACAGCCTCTCAACGGCGGCGATCCCACTAACGGCTATCCTAACGGCGCCGCCTCTTCTCCGCCAGCCTCTCCTGTCACTCCTTCCCATCTCAGACTCCCCTACGCCCTCACTTCTCCCGACATGTATTCCCATAGTGACGGCGTCACACGCGTCCCGCTCTCACGTCACGAGCTTGTACAACAGTACACTCCTTCTCCTTCTCCAAACCCCTCCTCCAAAATAGTCCTCGGAAAATTTATCAGGACATACAGATGGGGCTCTATGGACGTCTTGGATTCGTCCCACAGCGATTTCTTGCCCCTCCGCGCCGCCATATTCCATCACATGGAGGTCAGTTCCACCACCCCCTCTTCGTTGATCGTCCTGTTGACCCGCTCCGAACACGATTTTTTCCGCAGACTCTGCAGAAATACACCAAAGAATACCTCTTTGACAAATTCCGCGCCGACTACCATCATCTGCAGCAACAACACCACATGGCGAACAGAACCCATCTACCCCCGCTTTCCCACGCCTCGAGACCTATTCTGGCCATAGATACAGCCCCTTCCGCAAGCCGTCACCCGTCCATCTCCGTTTCCCGCGATATTCCGCCCGGATCGGACATTCGTCCCAATACCCTCCCACGGGCAGCGCCCGACGCCACCAACGCCAACTCCAAAACCGTGGCTGGCGCTCCAAGTACGTTACACCGCTTCCCCCCTATTTTTTTGCGCCGCTAATGATCAGCGGCCTATCATGCAGGGTCCACAAAGCAGCGTACCAAAAAGATAACCGTGGCTTGTAACTTCTGCCGCTGTGAGTGCCTTTTTACCCGTTTCTGCGCTGTTCCACTGAAACGTCTGTCATAAGCCCGTAAATTAAAATGTGACGGCGGACGTCCTGGTTGCGGACAGTGCGTCAAACGCAACCACATTTGTGATTATATGCCCCAAAACAAGCGACGAAGCACGCTCCGACAACGCAAGGGAGACGAGAGCGAGAGCGAGAGCGGCGAGGAGCCGTCTGCGGATGCAGATGAACCGTCTCTCTCCCCTGACGTAGCCTCCCAGCCACCCTCTCGGCGAAGCTCGAACGTGGAGAGGAACAACTTGGATGGGTTTACTTCAGCTGGAGAACGACGAGACGAGCATCACCAGCACCAACACCAACACCAACAACAGCAGCAGCATCATCACCCGCCATCATCGTCGTCCACGTGGTCATCCAAGCCGTCGACGGAGCTGCCTTCTGCCGAAATGCATCCGCTGATATATGGGGAACCTGAGCTGCCGCACATTGCGACGCTGTCTTTGCCTGCTAGCTCACCCACGCCCATGTCTGCGCCGTCGTTACCGCCGATCAGACCTGCGTCTGAGCAGCAAGCGGCGCAGAGGAAACGTGCAGCGACGGTTCCGGGCAAGACTGGTCGACAGGGATCAAATTCGGGACCCAAGGTGGTCGCGTGCAACTTTTGTCGAGGTGAGTCCTTTGTTGAGGTGATGATGTCGCATGTCTGACTATGGGAAAACAGCGCGAAAAACCAAGTGCGATGGGGCGCATCCGGCGTGTTCGAGCTGTGCTCGACGATCGTTACCGTGCAATTATGTGCACGACTCGGGACCGAACGGGGCGGTAAAAAAGGGTCAACGACGGGCGTCGACATCAGCGTCGTCGTCCCGGGTGGCTGCTGTTGGCTTGAGTGGATCGCGGACGCCACCACCRCCACCACCACCACCACCACCTSCTGTACTACCTCCGCTGGCAGGTCAAGTTGATGGATATCGAGGAGGAGACAGCGATGTTGATATGAAACGAGAGCGAGAGGATGGATCTCCAGGCCGGCCTGTGAAGAAGATTAGGATGGAGCTGTAAATTTAATTTTTTGTTGTTTTTGTTGTGGTTTTATTCATTCGAAAAATTGAAAAAATAAAATGAAATAAAAATTGTTTGTTTGTGTAACCAAACAAAAATAAATTACCCTCTCATCTGCGACACCACCGTCATGTTCTCTTTCCGTCGTCGGTCCTCAAAGAAACAAGTTGACCAACCACAGATACACACTTCACCTTCTCTTCCTACTCTTCATTCACAGGGTATTCTACCATGGCCGGAGAATCTAGTAGATGTAGAATCTATCCGTGCATCAACTGCTATTGAAGACGATGCAGCCCCGTCTACCGTTACACAACACCAAGGTGCGGCAAAAACATCTTTTCAAGGTGCAGCGTCAGACCGGCCGATTCCATTTCACAAACCATTTCGAACACCGTTGACAGGCAAGCCTGTGAATGGCGGTTCCATATCGGCCCTCTACATGAACAACATGCCCCAGTCCCCGTTCGTGGTTGACAACAGAACATCTACCACATCTGCGATCACGACCGCTGGGAGACAGTCCCAGCGCAGGACGCGGAATCCACCCGCTTTTAACCTCATGGTAAGCTCTTCTTTTTTTTATTCAAAAATAAAAAAAGAAATTCAGAGTTGACTTGTTCAAACTTTCTCGTGCCATTCGTCGGGGATGTCGCTAAATTTATAGGTCGTGGGTGGTTTGGGCACGGGCAAGACCTCTTTACTCCGGTTGTTGCTCGAGACTGCGGATATTTCTCCGACCGCGACCGTCGACCAACAGGCCGCGTTGGACCGCTTCTTGCACAGTCCCACCAAGCGCACTCAGTCTATCCAGACCGCCTGTGTCGAGATTTGCGAGTCTCGGTTCGACAGAGTCTTGTTTTCCGTCATCGACACGCCCGGTCTCGAGTTTGCCGATGGACGGGAGCTCAAGCTCGAGCGTCAGGTCAACGGGATCCTCAAGTACGTTGATGTCCAGTATGCCGATACAATGAGCGAAGTGCGTGTTTCGTCCTTTAAACTGTACATACTTTTTTTTTGACGGAAATCTTGCAGGAATCCAAGGTCGTTCGTAAAAGTAAAGGCGACCAACACGTTCATCTGTGAGTATTTTTGGCGCTGTTTGGTTGGTCATGTCTATATGCTTTCCGTCAGGTGCATCTACATGATCGATCCTGCTTCGATCATGACCGCCGCAGCTCGTAGAGCCCAGTCGTCTCTCCCGACCAAAACTCGTTCGGAGACGACCATCTCGTACCGTCCACCAGACCTCATGCCGGACGACCACTCGTCCGGGGACGAATCCGACGACGAGACCTCTGCGCCGCTTACCATGTCCCCTGCCGAAATTCGCGTCATCCGCAGACTCTCGGCGCGGTCCAACGTGTTGCCGGTCATCGCTCGCGCGGATTCATTGACGGACGAAAAGCTCGCGGCGGTCAAGAACGCCGTGAGGAAGTCGCTTCGCGAAGCCGACCTTGATTTCGGGGTGTTTGGAGGGAACAAGAGGAAGCCCGCGGAGATGAGCAAGAGGCCTCGTCACCGAGAGACGAACAGTGTGTCTACGGTGACAACGAGCGTGAACGGGCTCGGCGAGGACCATGGTGGTAGCAAGATCCATCGTGATGGTGAGAGTTTTGCCACTACGAGTCTGAATGGCGTCAAGGAACCCCTGCAAGAGCAGGACGAGGAGGACGAGGACGAGGAAGAAGAAGAGGAGGACGATGAAGTCAGTGTAGACGAAGAACGCAAGTCTCGGCCCGTGATCAAATTGCGTTCGTCTCGGCACGGCCGTGCCCTTTCTCGATCTCGATCTCGACGGGACCTGTCCGAGGCTGCACAGGACGATCGTCGACCGCTTTCGCCCGACTCGAATGACGAGAGTAGCATCGCCAACGTCCGGTTCTCCGCGCACATTGTGGCCAAGACGGATTTGAGTTCGCTCCTGCCGTTTGCGTTGATCGCACCGGAGGACAAGAAACGACGTACACGCGGGACGTCGTCCAATGACGGTCATTTTCCTCGGACGCCTGGGGCGAACATGTCTGAGAACGGACATGGCTCAGTTGCGGGGGACAGCGTGCAGTCTCCAATGTCGACACATTCCTCGCGCCATGCATTCCTGAATGCGCCTCCTGCGGATCTGAAGGGCGTGTTTACGAGGAATTTCAGATGGGGGAACGTGGACGTGCTGAATCCCGAACACTGCGATTTCGCCGCTCTGCGAACGGCTGTATTGTCTACACATTTGAAGGTGCGAGCGGCTTTTCGTTTCGATTTGTTGTTGTGGATCCATTGTTAACGTATTATTGTAGGTGCTCAAGACTCGCACCAAGGAGGTGCTGTATGAAAAATACAGGACTGAAAAATTGTTGGCCAGACGTGCTACCCGCCAGATTACGGAAGATGAGAAGAAGAAATTTATGGAGGGTACGTTTTGTGCGCCGAGCTCGTTGTCTAGTTTGGTTGTTGACCTTGATGGTCGCAGAGCTTGGATTGTGAATCTCAAACTGAATGTCGATCATTTCATTGTTTAGGTTGTTTCTTTCTACCCACCGCTCCCTTTTTTCGACCCATACCCCATTTACCGCCCTTTTTTCTTGTAGGCGCACAATTGCGCAAAGGGATCTGGCCATCTGATTGTTACCCCAACTGACTGCTATCTTTACTGCTTCTTTATCGTTTCTCGACTCTCGGAGGCCTAGCTGGATTTTATCATTCTTGTCGCTCGCCCTATGCACCCTCGTTTGCGTTTTTCCCTTTCCTACCTACCCAAAATGAATACGTGTTGCCTTTGCGGAATCGGAGCATTCGATCATTGACCCCGGGAGTGAATTCTATTACAAAAGAACGTGTTAAAAGCATCAAAGTCTCGCCTCGATCACGATCTTGTGAGTTTATCAATCTCGTCCTGCGACAGACCATCTAATCGACGTAAGAGATAGGTGACCTAACGTAAAAATGTAAGCTGCTCTGATCAATGGATGTAGCATTCTTTTTCTTCTCACCTCGACTTCTTTTGTGAGTGGGATGATGTAACTTTCGTAGAGGTCCACGACGCCGTCGACGTCGATTTTCCCACCAGAAGACGTCGTATGATTCAATGAAGCCGATTCGCCGTCTGGCGCGAAATCTTGCGCGTAAGTCGCCGCCTTCTTTCTGAGCCGCTGCAAAAGTTTGCGCTCCACCTCGGGTTTTGTGATGAGGGCCTCGAGCGCGAGGCGGTTGCCCGAGCGGATGTGGGGCACGAACTCTGCGGGATGCTGGATAAACTTTGACTCTGAGACGAATTTACCGTAGTGGACGCGTTTGGAGATGGCTTGGAGGACTTCGACGTCGACGATGGCAGCTGAGCCGTAGTTGCCGTCGTCCTCGAATTCGTCTGCGCCTGTGATGCCGTGTGCGCGTTTGATGGCGGAGAGGGTGATGGTGGCGTGGCGGGTTATGCGGGGGATGATGGAACCTGTGTAGAATATGAGGATGGATGGGTTGACGTTTATGGTGTTTGGGTGGAGGATTTTGGGGAATGGGAGGGTGGGCAGGACGGCCTCGGGGAGGTCGGGTGTGAATGGGTATTCGTCTGGACTGTGTGCGGTCGGTGAGAGATGTTTTTTTTTTCTTAATATAAAAGAGGGGGAAAGCGGTTGACTTGCCTAGTGTATCGTCTGGCTTTGGCTGCGACTGTGATGAGCGGGGGGGTGGGGAGATGGGGAACCGGAGAGGGAGATACTTGCCGTGAAATGTTTCCGTCTCTTTCAGAAACCATTCGAGCCAGCTGCCTTCGCAGCCGAGAGCTTTAAGCTCTGGAAATGCACCGCGTTGGTATATCTTTGGGTTGTGAGCGAACTGGGCTCGCTCGATGAGGGCAAAGATGATGGTGTCCTCGAGTCTAGTGAGGATGGATCGGATGCGGTCCAGCGAGAGAGGGTCGCCGTTTAGCATAAAATTCTGCGATTTGAGACTCATGTTAGTAGTAACGGTCGGTCGTGGTCGTGGTCGGTGAGGGTAAGAAAGGAACGGTGTAGATTCAAGTTCATTTCAACAAGTTGATCGCCGTCTTTTCTCGTTATCTTATCTTATCTCTCACAGTCATCATGTCCTCAGCAGACCAAGCTCGGTTGCTCGTCGCAAAGAAAGACGCGATCGAGGCGGAACTCGACGAACAGCTGCAGATACTCAAATCCAACTCGGCAGACATGCGATCGCCCCTCGTCGATGCGGACGGTTTTCCACGGGACGACATCGACGTCTTCACCGTCCGTGCGGCGCGGGTGCGGATAATCCACCTCAGGAACGACCTCACAGCCATCATGAACGAGATCGCGACCAAATTGGAGAGCGTATATCCTCCGAGCCATGGCGGTGCCAGTAATTCTGCGATGGAATCGGACTCGATCGCGCCGGATAGGTCGGGTCCACCTACGAACGTGCCTTTTGCGAGGGTGGGCGGTGTAGCTCCGAACAGCCCTGCGTCCGAAGCGGTATGGTGTCTTTCATCCTTTTTTTTGATGAGGGAGTTGTCTTTGATCCTCCGACATGTAGGGCCTGTACAGAGAGGACCTCATCATCAGGTTCGGTCATTTGACGCGGCAATTGACTGCCCCGCCGCTCTCGGCATTAGTTGATGTGGTTGCTGCAAGCGAAAATGTGAGACCGGATTCTCAGGGCTGAGGGCAGATCCCTGACATCTACTTCGACAGCGTGTAATACCTATCCAGGTATTGCGAGGGTCACCACAAAAGGTCGTGGTCTTGGGATTGAAACCTCGCAGAAATTGGGGAGGCCAAGGAATGCTAGGGTACGCGACCAAGATGTGATGTTCCATCATTGCCGAGCTTGACTTTCCCCCTTGTCCCAGCTGCCACATCGTCCCATATTCCGCACCGTGACTTGTTTGCATTGTATCGACGGTTTACAAAAAAGCGCGTGTGAACTAGAGTTTGGCTGTCACAGGTCCATAGACCATCATGGAGTTGGCCAGGATACGCTCATGCGTTGATCCTGCTGCCGTTTTTGCGTCCTGGATTGCAGTTGTCAGCCCTCCGTCAACCCATCGTCGAAAGACCTCTGCATCAAGACGCTGTTCGCTTTCCTCTGCCGCATGGGACCACATCGCGTGTTCAAGGAGATAGAGATTTGACGCTGTGTGCGCCATGAGCAGCAGAGCTGGGCGAGGCATCAGGTCAGAGATCGGGGAGGTGAAAATCCTGGCGAGATCCGACAGGGCAGACGTTAGAATGGAAAGTTGCTGCCGGATCTGGGGCACGAGGGTGTCAGGGCAAGAAGAAATCATGCTGCTACCCCACTGCACATGTTCCGTGATGAGTGAGGGGTTAGAATAGATCGTATGGAACATACGGTGATGAAGGCCTTGAGGGTTTCCGGATCTTGGGATGCCCGAACGAAGTCCAACGAGAGCACAGTCGTCGTGCCTTCCCAAATCTTCTCGACCAGGCTGTCCCGGATCACCCTTGGATTGGTTATTGGTATACGAACGGCAGCAATCGGGATAAACTGGCTCACTGCCCGATGTGATTCTCCTCCATGTAGCCTGCACCCCCGAGACATATCATAGCCTCTTCCATCGCGGCGCAGGCCTTCTCCGCTGCAAAGGCCTTGATGACGGGTGTCAGTATCCTCAACCTGCGACATTCTTCTGGAGAAGCCGTGTCACACTCGACTTTGCCCAGTAGTCTGATGACGCCAAAGACGAGATGGGTTAAAGCCCTATAGACCAAGTTGATCGACGCCAGTTGTGCAACATGCAGCGGTGCATCCTTGAGAAGCCGTTTTCCGGTCTGGATCGCGCGAACCTGAGAAAACGAGGTGGCGATAGCGAGACATTTTCGTATGCCGCCGACGGAGCCGATAGCTGAGTATACGCGGGTGATGTTCAGCACGGGCGTGATGTTTTTCACCCCTTGATTGAGTTGGCCGATGAGATAGGCCTCGGTCGACTCGAGAGAGAGTTCAGCGGTGGGAAGGGCGTGTGTACCAATTTTGTTCTTGAGACGGTGAATGTAAATTCCATTGCTGTTTGGGGATCGTGGGGTGGAGGCTGGTTCAAGTAATGGAAGCCGTAGTGGAATGAGGAAGAGAGATAAGGAACGGGAGCCTTGAGTGGGTGAGCCCGACCGTGCCAAGGCGACGGCTACGTCGCTATCTGTCGCGCTCGAGAACCATTTGAATCCGTCTAGCTTGTATTGCGAGCCGTAGGGATGTATTCTCCCGGTCGGGCTCGCCACAGTTTCTGTTTGAGAGACGTCGGAGCCACCTGGACGCTGAGAAAATGTTAACGAGAATGAAAATCGAACGACTTGATGGCTTACTTCCGTCATCCATTGACCTGATGTGAACGCAACAGAAGGATCACGACTGTTACGCAGCACGGTGACAGTGAACTTGCAAGACAAAACAACGGTTGAACTTGCATACCTGATGAGCCTTGGCAATATTTCCCGCTTCGAGGCTTCGGTTCCGTACAGTTCAAGAACTAGGTCAAGATTAGCATAATTCGGCGGGGTTGAAGTGAATAATAGATACCTCTCGCGCATCCATCCGTCATGCTAATGGGACAATATATCTGAACAAGAAAGAAAGGATTAGATGGTAAAAGGCCAAATAGTGCAGACCCCACCACATGAGAATCGCCGGTCATGAGAAGAACCTTGGCAAATCCGTACAGGCGACTGTGTTCGCCAAAGGTGCGTTCGTAGAAGATGCCAGGTATACCCTCCCGTTGTGCCACCTCTTTGAGACCTCTCCACCCCTCCGAGGTTTGTAGGTCGTCAATACGCCGACCTGGGGGAGTATCGGTAAAAATGGGTTTGACGGAGAGTGCATTTTCCTCACCCCATTGATCGTACTGGGTCAGCGTAGGTGGATGCACGCGTTTTCCCAACGCCCGAATGGCTGAAAACCATGTGTCAGCGCATGCCAGTCGTGGTGTGGGGTGCAAGAGACGAACAAGTCGTAATGTCCGTTCCAAACCTGATGAGATCGGCTTGGACCTCGGGTAAAATGCTGTCAAATGGCAGTCAGTGGGATGAAGTGCTGTGCGGTATGGTACCACCTTTGGGGCAGTACCCGCTTGAGCAAAGCAGGAAGTACGGGATCGGATGTGAAGGGATGCCCTTCTGTGAACGGTGTCTGTGGTAACGATGTACCTGGGCACAAACGACACTGGGACAAGAAACGACTCACAGGCTGAAAACCGTCCTCGACGCGCATGTTTAGTTCAGAGGGTGGTGTTCAAGATACGGCAAGCCCATTTATATGATAAAGAATTTCCGCAATTGAGGACGCAGGTTGCCGGAGCGGTGACAAGACATTTGATTGCTGCAGCCTGGGCCCTGTTCTGCTCCGCAAGGAAGCGAGAAAGCCAATGTGAAGGACGGGCAAGGGATCGCAGGTGCTGGTCATTGTCGCCGACGCGCAGAATTATCGTGAGAAACATCGACCAGGGCCAGACCGAGCGATGACAGCGTGTCTGCGGTTTACACGACGGGTGAGTGGATGACAGGCTCAGGGATTTGACGTGGACGTTTGACTGGGCAGGAAATTGAAGGTCTGGAAGTCGTTTCTTGATCACAAAGGTCAGTCTCGTCGTTGAACGTTTGAGAGCTGAGCCAATTCGATAGCCAGGACACGATGCCCAGTGCTTCCCGAACGTTCGTGGTTTACGTTTGGATCTTTAGAGGGGAAATCAACGACCGTTCACCCTAATAGCTTGTCATTAATGCTGCCAGGCCGGGCAAAGTCGAGGTTTCTCTCAAGATTGAGTCGTGTCATCGTGCGTGTCCCCTCCGTGGCGTTGACATGCGCAGAAAATCTGACGGACAGGTGCAGTGAATCGCGTCGGGGTACAGTCAACCATTTACTGGATGTACCAAGCTCGCGTTCACCTGGTTATGAATACAGACCGTCCACGGAGGACTCATCATGTCCCTCACAGACACCATTGGATCGCTAGCGGTTGCTTCCAAAGGCCATTACATGACCGGCGTCTCCACTGATATCGGTAAGCGGTCGTGCAACAGGATTCAGCCCAGCATGAGTACTGACATGTCCAAAGGCACATCGTTCATCAAGCCAGCTGGTCGAGTGGGTGACGATTTACACGCGAGTGCCACTCTCACAGCAATCGGTATGTGTTCCTCACTGCGTTTTCTTTTTGTTGCATTGACAACATTTTGATCCAGGTAAATCTCTCGCATACGCCCGTGTGGATTTCACAAATCCTCAAGGAGAATTAGTTGCATATGGTCGTATGTCGCTGCTGCTCATTCTTCGCGAGCATAACACTCACGTCCAACACAAAGATCATACAAAATACATTGGCAAATCATCTTCGCACCCTGTAGGTCTAAGAGCGTCCTTTCCTTGAACTCACTGACGAACTGCTCTTCTCCAGGACAACGTCAAGCTTTCAGATGACGGTGAGAGGATAATAGAGCTCGAGGGTACCGATACAACGTAAAAATCCTTTTCTTGATTACACGTGTTCCCAATAAATCATTTCCAATCACAAAATGGACGGTTTCCCTGACTTACTCGAAGGAACGAGATTCCTACCAAGGCTGCGAACAACTTCAATGCGCTCAACCCAGTCAACACCCCATCTGTACCGTGACGCCAACCCAGTCTCGCCAGAATCCGACCAACCGCAGATTATTGCACCAACACCCAGAAGACACCTCCTCGAGAACTCAGAGAGTCAGCTCTGGCTCCGAACACCGCCACACAGCGCCTCTTCTTCCCGTCCAGTGTCCCCGACCTCACAGGATTTCAACCTACCCTCACCCTCCTTCCCGAGACGCCGCGATTCGGACAGACATTTGAGCTTCAGCTCTCTCAACGAGAGATTCCCATCTGTGAAAGCGGGTGAACTCTCCCAGAATGCAAGAGGCAGCAAGGAAAGCTACGAGGAGGGTGCCAGTATGGCGAAGCGGTGGATACGGTGGATGCATGCAAAGAGCCTGAAGCACTGGGTCGTTCCTGCAGCTATCGTCGTGTCCACATGGATCAAGTGGTGCATCAGCCTCGGTCCATACTCAGGTGCATCTCTTTCCTACTCGGTTCTGTCTTGCTGACGTTTTTTGTGCACACAGGGCAGCATATGCCACCGATGTTTGGTGACTATGAGGCGCAACGTCATTGGATGGAGTTGACCATCCATCTTCCCATACGGCAATGGTACACTTACGATCTGCAATATTGGGGTCTTGATTATCCACCACTGACCGCATATATTTCATGGTTGTGCGGCGTCGTGTACGTCCCCCGTCCATCCCTTACACGTAATCTATCTTGACGTGTTCAACACAGCGGCTCGTGGATTGAACCCGAATGGTTCGCATTGGGTTCCTCGAGAGGCATCGAGAGCACCAGCAGCAAGATTTACATGCGCGGGACCGTGTTGATCTTTGATTTGCTCATCTACGTCCCGGCGCTGTTCTTGTTCGTGCGCACATGGCTCGGCAGCCGCTCAAGACGCACCCAAGTATTCACTTTTCACATCTCTTGTTAGTAGCGCCAATACTAAATCACTCATGCAAGAATTTAGCGTTTCTAACACTGCTCCTACCGCCTGCATTTCTACTTGTCGACTATGGTCATTTCCAATACAACTCGGTCATGCTTGGTTCGTCATCCCTTCACGTCCTTTTTTCAAGACGTTCAAGTCTTGCAGGTTTAACTTTATTTGCCATCGATTTCTTCGCGACCGGACAAGACCTTCTGGGAGCAGTATGCTTCGTTCTGAGTCTTGGTTTTAAGCAAATGGCTCTACACTACGCACCCGCTATCGGAGTCTATTTATTAAGTAAATGTCTTTATCTGGGTCCCGCGCAAGGGTAAGCTTGTCCACTTTGGGTACTTCTCTTTCTGAACAACACGTTTTCAGAGGACGACTATTTTTCCGTCTCGCAGGCGTCACTATTCTATCCTTCGTCCTTCTCTTCCTACCGTTCCTCCCACCGTTTGCGCCAGCTTCGGCCATTCTAGAACCGATAACACGAATATTCCCCTTCAATCGTGGTCTATTTGAAGACAAAGTGGCCAATTTCTGGTGTGCCTCAGATGTGGTCTTCAAGTGGAGGAATCGCTTCCCTCGTTCATCTTTGGTCAAGCTTTCAGCAGGCCTCACCGCCCTCGGCTTCTCACCAAGCCTATTTGTCCTCATTCATGGAGGCCTAAAATTGCGATCGAACGAAAAAGTCTCACAAGAACACACGCGACTGGCTCATACGCCTACGCTGCCACTCCTCCCCTATGCGCTACTCTCTTCGTCAATGTCCTTTTTCCTGTTTTCTTTCCAAGTACACGAGAAGACGATCCTTGTCCCATTGCTTCCGATGAATCTCCTCCTGTCTGGGTCCTCGCCGGATTCCAGTCTGTTCGCGTGGGGTGTCCTTGCCAACAACGTCGCTGTTTTTAGGTGTGTAACGATGGTCAATTCAATCTTCTGTGCCATACTGAGCCTTGCTAGCATGTGGCCTCTTCTGAAGCGCGATGGCCTCGCCTTGCAGTACATCGTGACGATGCTCCTGTGGAACAGGATGATCGGCTACAACCCATTCCGGCTACCAGATAAATCTGTCGTCAGATGGGTCTCTCTGGTAGGATTCTGTTCCAAGTATTCCTGGCCTCACTCAACGACTAACCGAGTCCATAGGCTGTCTACGCTGCTGCTCTCGGCCTACATATTTTGGAGTTGATTTTCGCTCCTCCGGCGCGTTATCCCGATATTTTCCCAGTGCTCAACGTCCTGGTATGCACCCCCGTATTTTTTCTCGTGTGGCTGTGGAGCATCAAATGCTCTGTCGAGGTGTCGTGGGCGTTGGGAGCTCCGACGCCTGCGTCCTCGAGTATCAAACCTGCTGGAACAGCGTCGACGGCGTCCAGTCCTACTCGAGTGGTGACGAATGGTGGCGAGGGAGCAGGTGTTGCGTTTGCTGGTGATAGTTCGGGTGTTGGTGTCGTTCGACATGCAGGCGGTCGCGCGATGAGTTTGGGGTATTCGCAAGGCGGACGACGGAGGGTGCCGTATGGAGGCTCGAGCGCCAGTACGGATCGCGATCGATTATGACATGCTCTCCAATCGATTTACGTTCTACAGCTAGATTGGTTATGTGTAGGTTTACGGCTGTGACGACCCGTGGAGGATTTCCCAACCGGTTTATAATCGAGTGAGACGACCGCACATTCGGGGGGGGGGCAWTAATCTCAATCTATTACAACATTGGGTATAATAAGGTGGATACGGTACAATGTGGTCCTTTAATCAAACTGAGAAATATGTCCGCAAGCAAACGGGGTAGCGAATCAACAATGTCAGGTTTCTCTAGAGAATCAGTCCCTCTAGGATGTCAGTAGATGGGGAAGCTGACAGAATCAAACCAGGGTATACGTAGTCGCACGAGAAAAACAAGATCCCAGAGAGAACATCATCAGATCAAAGGGAAATGCAGAACATACCAGAACGTAGAGTATGAAGTGAAGGTGATCGCGGATCCACACGGCTTACATGATGATGCATTGCAGACCTGACTTTTTGCCGTTGGTGGCGGCGTTCCTRCGCCGCATCGTCAGGGGCAACAATGGCTGGCAGTACACGCAACGTGTCAGACGCAAAGTGCACGGAAAAAAAGAAGACGGCGTACTCCTCTGTTCCGTTGATTGCCCGTGGCCGGCTCGTTCTCTGCTGGCGGCTCTGTTGCATTTCTGTGCGGTCTTGGGACATAAAAGTGAGCTATAGTTTCAACAGACGAACTAGAGACGAACTGACAATGAAAGGGGAGGCAACTCGGAAAGAGGCACATTATAAGCGGCTCGGTGGCGTCGTAACGTTGGGGTGGAACGAACTGCGGCTGGGGTTTGGAAAACTGGTCTCAATTGGGCATTGACGTTCTCTTTAGGTGGAGGGGGCGGGGGCGGGGTCGGGGGCACTGCTGGCGCTACTGCTTCTGGTGCTTTCACCGGAATGGATTCAACTGCCGCTGGTTCATTGATGGCACTGACTTCCTTGACTGACAGTTCAAGTTTTTTGGGTTTCTGTCTCGGGGATGGCTTTAGTGTAATCTTGCTCGAGTCCGGGAACAGAGGCTTGGGTATGTCTGCCTGTGCTGTCTGGAGCGCTATTTCCTTAACGGGTGGAACGAGTTCTGGAATGGGAAGTACTTCTGGTACTTTTGGCATGGGAGGCGGGTCTGGTATACATTTGTGATTGATGCGGGTAGAATGAAGGGTGCAGAATTGTTGTAGGCATCTCTGTGTGAGAGGTTTGAGTGTATTGAATCTGATTAACTGGGGGAACAGACGTACGTCACAGCGTTCCAGACTGTGTGAGACACTACCGCAACTAGGGAGAGTGCACCTAGAGAGATTCGGGGAACTGGCAGTGGCGCGGACTATTGCATCCGTTATTGCTGAGAAGAAAAAGAGCAATAAAAATCGACGACGTACGATTGGAATACGGGTTTCTATTGGCTCTCGCGGCTGGAGGTGAGGAGGAATCAGTACGAGAGTGTTCGACAGAATAAATATCTTTCACCTTGCAGGGCAGCGGGGTCCATTCTACGATCAAACTTTGCGCAACTATGCTCCATTGGCAGGAAGTGACTGGAGCAGAACCAGGTTGTGCAGTGCGGGCATTGGACAGGGAGGAAATCTACAACATGGCAAGATGTCGCCGAGCATTGGCGACCAATACTGAGAAGAGAAGCATCACGTTCTCCAGTCGACGTGTTGGACGGGTCAGGAATTAAGCAGACATGAGACGTGACCGGACCGTGATCGGGGCAAAATTGTTTGTGACATCTCTGAAAAGCAATCGGCGAACGAGTTCGGTTACTACAGTAGTAGAAAAACTCACATCGCAAGTAATGGAGGAGAATTGGGTCCTTCGACACCCACTCTCCCCACAAGAAGAGGCAGCACTGAACATAACCAACACGTTGAGCAAGACGACGCGGGCGCCAAACGCGACTTACATTGTAGAACTGACCATGGCAACAAAAATCACGCCAAAAAAAGTGCCAGACGCTGTCCTGTGATGCTATTAACCTATTTCCACGCCAATTAGCAGTCAATTAGCATTGAAGATGTGTTCATCAAACCGTTCTCTGACCGTTTAATAATGTTAGAGAAGAAGTTGTTATGTCTTATTTGTTCCCTTTCCTTACCGAGATGCTTCGTCGTCCCCGCACCGTCTTGTCCCTCTTCCGCTCCCTTTCCACCGAACCCGTCCTGTCCACCACCGACATCCCACCACCACCACCGCCAGTCCACCAACAACCCCAAAAGGCCAGGAGTCGCCTACAACCACATCCGCGACCCGCGGTCGGTCACAGGCGCACCTCCTTATCCCCTCTTCCGCCGTCTTTTGGTCGCAACCAACTGCTGCCGGTCTCCACGTCCACCCGTGCCCTCCTCGAGTCGATCGTCGCAGACTTCAATGCACCCATCCGGTATGCGTTCGCTTATGGCTCCGGCGTGTTTGAGCAGGATGGATATGCAGTGCAACAGTCGCAGACGGGTGATGCTGCGCCTGCGCCAATGCTTGATTTCATGTTTGCGGTGACACACGCCGCGCATTGGCATTCGATCAACATGCAGCAACACGCCAGTCATTACCCGCTCCATGCCCGTCTCCTCGGTTCGTCGTACATTTCGAGAGTCGAGGATATCACTCCGGGCGTCTGGTTCAACGCATATATCCCCATGAAGGGTGTGGTGAGTTTTTTAAAAAAGAAAAAAAGACACATCTGGGTTGTGTAAATGATGGATCAATTTTGGTCAGACGATCAAATACGGAGTGACCACGGTCGACAATCTTTGCTCTGATCTGCTCAATTGGCGGACGCTGTATCTGGCGGGTCGCATGCACAAGCCATTGCGGATCATCAAGGACGATGCACGGGTGCGACTGACGCAGCAGGTCAACCTGACGTCGGCGGTGCGAGCAGCGTTGCTTACGCTGCCTTCGGACTTTACCGAGACCGAGCTGTTTGAACGCATAGCGGGGATCAGTTACAGTGGCGATCCACGGATGTTGCTTCCAGCCGAAAATCGGGGCAAGGTGGGCAATATCGTACGGAAGCAGGCACCCCAGTTCAAGGAGCTGTATCACCGGCTAGTGATCGCCTTGCCTGGGGTGCACTGGCCAGCGCAGTCGTCCGTTATTCAACAGGACACCACACCACACGCCCGGTCCGCGCACCTGCGCAAGTTGCCGTCAAATTTGTTGACCAATGTGAAGGCCCGTTACGCATCGCGATCGGATTTTTCTCCACCCGAGGGGGACGAGAGTGCGTACTGGGTGCGCATGGGCGGCGACGAGCAGCTACCGGAGGTGATCCGACAAGGTACGTTAATCAAGTCGATCGTGTTTTCCCCTTGATTAAAGGTAAAGTTTTGATTGCAGAGATCAGCAAAATTGTGCGGTACCCTGCGACGATGCAAACCGTGAAGGGTGTGTTGAGCGCTGGTGCTGGCAAGAGTCTTCGGTATGGTCTGGCCAAGGTTGGGAAATGGTGGAATGGTGTATGTAGACCGTAGAAATGACCCAATATAGGTCGAGACCCCGGTTACCGTGGAGACTGCTGTGACGTAAGTGTGACACGTGTATGTTCTGATCGGGGTCACTCCGCTCTGAAACCAAAATATTCGATTTTCTGCTGATTTTTCTCATCTTTTTCTCTTTCTCCCATCCGATGTCCGGTCCATCGTCCCCGTCTTCCCCTCCAACGACCCACACCGACTTTGATGGTCTTTCGTCCTCGGTCGCGTCCAATGTCTCGACCCGAACCGTTGCCATCATCAAGACTCATGCACTCGACCACCGATTTGACATCGAACCCCGCATTCTCGAAGCCAGTTTCGAGGTGAGATGATACCTTGCTCACCACCTCCGCATTCTCCGAGCTAATCACGAGTTCTTGCGTTCAGATCGTCAAGGAAAGGCAAATTGAGTTCGACACAGACTCGGACCCAGAGTTCCTCTACGAGCTCTTTGGCGAGGACTCTGAATCCCTGGCAGAGTCTGTTCTCGCCTATGTTCTTTGAAAATGATCGCAGTCGTTGACCATTTTCTTCGCAAACAGGGGACCCGTCTGGGTTTACGTTCTCGAGCGTCGTCGCGCCGTCGAGGTTTGGAACACTCTGATGGGCGACCCGGATCCTCAAGTCGCCCGTGAGACCTCCCCCAACTCCATCCGGGCCCTTTACGGCCTCTCCCGCCAGCAAAACGCGGTCATGGGCTCCTCAGACGTCAACAACGCCGAGCTCCAAATTGCCTCCCTTTTTGCCTCTTCTCCACCATTCCCAGCAGCTGAGCTGCCGGATGAAAGCGACCCGCACTCGGGCAATTACAATGGTTCAATGCACAGACGAACCAATCATTCAGAGGATGGCTACGCCAGATCGAACCATTCCAGCACCGGCAAGCAACAGATCACGAAACACAAAGTCGTCTTCCGTGCGCGTCCCCTTCCCAAGACCCACGATGTGCCCGACATTCTGCCCCGCACAACCCGTGCCGCCGCCCTCCGCGCCGGCGTCGTAGTCGAGAAAACGCCGACAACTCCCCGTGCGCCGATCTCCAAGGCTCGTCTTGCCACGACGTTCGCCAACGTGCCTGGTCATAAACGTTCCGAAACGATCGCCGTGGCGTCTACTGCTCCTCCTGTCGTCGCACCGCGCATGACTCGCGCCGCTGCGCTTCGTCTTGGCCAGCCAGATCCTGAGCCAGCGAAAAGGAGGCCAAGCAGCATCGTCGTCGGTAAAGCCAGAGCCCCAGACCCTGCCACGTTCGAGGGCGTACCTGGTCACAAGCGCAGGGACACTATCTCCGTAGCTTCCGTCAAGGCCCCCGTTCTGGCGCCCAGAACTAACAAAAGTGCTGCTTTACGCGTCGCAAAGGACACGGCGCCCCCTTCTTCTTACATGTGTAAGCAAGCCTGCTTGCGCTCACATTCGTATACAATTTTCTTTTCTTGCTAACCCCCCTCTTCTAGTTCGCACTTCTACCACTCCCAAAGCGCCTGGTCTCGTTCGGGCCAATTCTCAATCTTCTATGAACCGCTTCCGCCCCGCATCTCAAAATGCTTTCGACAGGCCGCGCCCAGCTTCCGCCGTTCTCCGCCGTCCCAGTCCCCACCGCGCCTCCACCTCCACAAGCGTCTTGCGAGCCTCCTCGCAGACCCCTACACCACACAACGGCACCAGCGAGTCCCCCGAGGCTGACTCTCCCGTAGCAGATTCTCCTCCTCCAGCTCCACCCCGTCCCCGCCCTGCATCCGTCAATGCACCCAAGATCGTTCCACGCACCAACAGAAGTGCGTTGCTGCGGGCTGCAAAGATGGCAACACCCGCCAAGGGGCCCAAGTCCGGCGCTTCCTCCAGGGCTCTCGTGCACTAGCATGGTCACCCTATCGTCCCATCTACGCGTTTTTGTGTCTCGCTTGTCGATCCGGATCCCATCTCTTTCTTGCTCTATCTATCTCTGGAAGAAGGAGACTGCAGCTATTGCCTGCTTTTCCTTAACACGCACAGTCCTTTCGTTTCATCTGTCTGCAAAATATGCTTCTCTGCTGTCTGTGTTCCTTTAGTCTCATTATTGGCTCAATATCTCTGCCATTCCTTTCTTATCTTATTTTTTTTCAGATATATCCACCCGAGCTTGTATATTACTGCACCCCTTCCTCCGCTTTGACAGCCGAATCGGGACTCGCACCCGAGATTATGTGACAATGGCGATGTAAATTACTGTGGACGTCCTTTGCAGGGAAATTAAATCGAGCTTTGGTTCCAGCACAGGCACTGGGTCCGGAGTGAGGGTTCGTCTGCAAGAAAATAATGATAAAAATAAGGATCATTAGGGTAACTTTGGTGTGCAAGCAGGTATCATCGGGCTATCGGGGTATTTTGCGGTATCATTGCACCAGCGCCAGCCTTTGACGTTCTCGTTGCTGTGCTGCCGCAGCCTAAGCGATAGGACGCGGTGTCAGAGACAAGGAGAGAATCACTCCATTCATTGGTGCGCTTACTTCTTCCTCGTGTCGTCTCTCTGTGCCACTGCCCTGCGGTCCATCCCAAAGTGCACATTTACCCCCAGCCGGAACGTGTTGTCTGTTGTCGAAGTGGTCATAGGGATTTTTCAGTCTGATCAGCTGGCGGCATAGATAGCACGAGGCGAGGCGGCAGCGTTGGTTCTGGCACTATTTCACATAGTCACCCAAGACGGTGGCGGATACCGCCAAGCAGACACTCACGATAATTTTGTTGCACTGAGGGATACCAGGGAGAGTTGTGTTAGACCGTGATGAATGATCACAGCAATCTATCGAGCTTACACCGTCCAACTTGACAAAAGGAACTTTGCATCCAGGACATTCCCGGATCACGGATTTGGCTGAAGGGTTCGGTGAACAAGATTACCTCGGGCGGCGGGGAGTGGAAAAGAAGACTAACTCATCGCTTCTTCGACAAGATGTTCTGTTTTCAATTTCGCATCCTCAATGTCCTGACAGGCCCGTCCAGTGTGCGACTTTGGTACCACTGTAAGACGATATAACCATGCAACTTCTCAGAAATTCTTACCGGTTTTTTGCAGCGCCTACAGCTGACAAGCTTGCAACCTTCGTTGAGGCAGGTCAATACCGGAGCGTCTTCTATGCCTACTTCGAAGATGATTGCATAGTCGCATGAAGGACAATGTTCCAGTCCTTCGATATTGGCTGCCGCAATGTCGTCCGCCTGGACTATTCTCTGCCAGAGATTGTACGTTCTGGCGTCGAGACTTCGCTGTAGTTCACTCGGTGGGAATGGCAGTTTGCAGCCAGAAGCATCCATGCAAAGAATATCCTGCACGGATCGCAATCGGTAACGGAAATTATTCAGTCGATGCAGGCGACATCACCCGTTGTCGGTTCCCAACCGCGTTCCCTGCATGAGCCTTAATGCAGTCCGTACAGAATAGATGAGCATCAGGACATTGGACCATTGTTTCCTATTGATCTCAGTTAAGACTTGGCTGACAGGATGAGGAAGAACAGCATCGTACGAAGTCGCACTCGTCATTGTAACAACAACCGCATTCAAACTTTGCAAGTTGCTCTTCCTGTATTGGCATTTCGGGAAGAGGTTCAAAAATTGGGAGTCGGGCGGCATTGAGGATAGCTTTTGAAGCTTCTGTTATCAAGGCTGCTGGAATCACTGCCGCACGTAGTTCAAGTATATGTGGCACGACCGCCCTCGGAACTACCCCCGCAGGCTGTGGGGCAACTCCTGCAGGCCGCAGATTGGCTCTTGCTGGTTGCCCCGGCCCTACCGGATGTGCAACTGCCATCGGCACCACTTGGCCGTTGGCTCTCGCGGCCATCGCTGGAGCAGGCGGGGCGACGGCTGCTACATTTTGCTGAATCACGCCTGCTGGTCCTGCAACAGCCCTCGCAGGTGGTGCAGCGGGAACGGCA
>CEMM01322086.1:1450-13025 GCA_900068975.1 Hygrocybe conica | reverse complement strand
TTTTGGCGCATACATGCGCGACACCTTCACCTTTCCAAACGGTGTGCACCCAGCTGTATTCGTCGTCAAAGTCGGGATCGTCCCAATTTTGGTCAAACCTCGCAACAGGTCTTTTTCGCGCGACCTTTCGGAGCCATGCCGGATAGACACCGGTTGACAAAGCGTCGTGTAAGGTGATAAACGTCGGCGCATACAGGTTTTTGTTGATCGCCAACGTAGTCATCACGCTGTCCCCAAGCCAACTCGTCAGACACGCGTAGAAAACGCGATCCTCAAACGCGCATACTCACTCTTTTTTATAAAACATTGGAAAGTCGCGGTCGATTTGAGTTAAGGCCAATTGTATGTACCTTTGAGAAATTGGACCGCGGTTGTCAGTCGAGGCATAATCTAGGATTCTGGCGCGTTTTTGAGGATTGGCGAGCTCCTTCTCGCGTTCTCTCTTGCCAACACCATTGAGAAGAAGTGGAGGGTCTCGACGAATGGCCTGCATGAAGAAAAGACGGACGAGGTCACGTGCATTGGCTTTTACGATACATTACAATGTAGATTAAACCTCTCCAAAGAGCCTCTTGCTAAAAAGTGGAGTCGAATTCAGCACGATAGATACACAGCGACGACGGTGAAGATACATACAGTGCCACTGGCGCTTCGGTGAAGAAGGTCGTGCCACCGACCATCTCACGTGTCCACACATCTCTCAGATACCAACCTACGTGTCCAACAGCGCACCCTAGCAAGTCACCTGCAGCTGCTTTCCATGTCCCGTTCAGAATCCAAGAGAAAGCGACCAAGGCTATTGGGAGGTACGGGGCCGAAATGGTGAAGATACCGAAGAGCGATATCGGCGTGGATGGGTGACGACGGGCCCATAGATAAATGGGAACAAAGGCGAGCGGTGACGAAAGGAAAGGGAGATTGACGAGCGGTGACAAGGCCTGGGAGGAAGGGTGAATTGTTTACTGCTCCATCGCCGTTGGCACCACTCACGAGGAGCATGAATGCGGAGAGCAGCAGCAACCAGAAGTAGTCGGCTGTGCGGTTCGCAAACGAAGACTCTTCCAGCATCCTACTATATAGCATACTGTCCAGTCGATCACCGATCACCATGAGCCATGTTCGAGGACGGAGGGATAGCGAGACGCTCGTACAAGAAAAACATGTGGAATACAAAGTCTAACGAGATCGATCCAAAGTAAAAGAAGGTCGTAACCGCACGCCATGGCTAGTGGCGCTTTTCAGCGAATCCTAGGCCATTTGAAAGGTGATCGACGGACCTGTACGTTTAGGAATGCGGACTTGTGACTGTAGTAGAGCTGCAGCGGGGTAACAAGCTGGGATTGCTGATTTGAAAGGGTCAGCTAAGGGTGAGCGCTTTGTGGTCGGAGTACATACCACCGCCAAACTGGTTGACACCGCTAAAATGAGCCATGCCCTGGTAATGGGGGGTATCTGTGTGAACCAGGTTTCGATTCCAACTGGCATGGTGGTGGTCCTAGAACAAAGAAAAGAAAAGAAAAAGAAAAGGTTGAGTGATCTCGGACTCCGAGTCGGACACGGGACGCTTCCCACGCTACTGATTAATTTATAAGTAGGTTCTGCAATGCCACGATTTCGTCTAGAGGACCATATCTATCCCCCTCTGCACCAAAATTTGCGAGAACTTCGTGGCTGGGCGACAGATATGCTCGACAATCTCGTAGCATCTCTCTTTCGGACTCTCCGCCTTGCACCGACACCGCCACAGTCGCATTCCATGCCGTCTTTGCCATCTCTAGTAAATGGAGTCCTTGTTAGACAAGGTCAGTTCGACGAAGCCTCGGAGGGAGGAAGCAGACGTACCGATCTGGGGATAATTTGGGGGGTATATCAATATAAACAGCGCGAGTAAAGCAATGCCACTTTCCAAGGCAGCAGCAGCCTGTCCTTCGTGAGAAGCACGACTGAACCTCTCTGAAAGATCGGCAATATAAGATTCTCGTAGAACTGGGTGCAATGTTTGAGGCAGTAGATCCTTCTCGGGATCAAAGACACGCCTCAAAGCCTGCTCGTGGAACAAACCATCAGGAAACACATATCGGCGCAACGCCTCCTCCGCCTCTGCACGTGTATTCAAGGCCTCAGTTGGCTCGTGTAACTCGCTGATGTCTCCGAGGAACAGGCAGGAACGACATCTACAATTGAAGCCGTAGACGGTTTGTAAAATGTGCCGCCGAGATTGAATTAGAGCTGGATCCAGGTATGGCAGACAGACCTGTCGCCAATATGAGCCTCGCAACTCCCAGAACGGCCGCACGCCAAACCGCACCTCTTCGTCCTGACGGATCGAGGCAAGCGAGACGACCTCCATAGACACTCGTCGAGCACGGTGAATAATAAATTTTGGGGCAGCATTGGGAGCGCACGAATGGTTAAACAACCGACTGGCAAGAGGAAAGATGCCATGCGCGTAAGGAACCAAGTGAGAATGTATCACGAAATTGTTATTCGCGAAGCGGGCGTAAAGATTCTGGATGTGTTCTCTTGGAACGACCGCCTTGTTGATGGGACATATCGGCGGAGCACTACGAGACACAGGGCTCTCCATGAGAGTCAACATCACGCAGAGCCCAGGGTTCTGCTCTCTTCTGCCGTCCCTTCCAGAGTAAAATTCGGCTACAAGATGAGTGAGCAGTATAGAATCTAGCTGATCGTGCAATGCTAGGCTCTGATACTCAGTGGAAGCCAAGAACTCGCGGATAGATTTGCAAATGACCCTGTGATGAGCCTTCCAGTCCATGTTTTGACCTGGGCAAGCCAATGTCATGATCACTGCAGAAATCCGATAACAAAACCAATGCGGCGACTTACATTCTGAGCTGCAATACCAATATGAGCTGCAACCAGTACACCTACGCAACGACCCAGCATCGGTTCGGAGGATATGGCACGCATCACACCGAGATCCTTTCCCTACAGGGATCAACACGGTGGTCAATGCGTTCGTGGATAAAATGACTGATCCTGAGGATAGATCACGTTTTGCAACGACTTGGTCTCGAGCAGTTGCGTGAGGTACAAGACGCAGATGGTGTAATTCCGGAATCGACGTGGTTGCATTGAGTGAGGGTGACTCWGTCATTGGCTCGGATATGGCCGGCCCGGGKTTGTAGAGCACGACTTATCTATCCATCATTACTATTGGCAGCATTCACAGTCACTACCTTGGACATCCCTCAGTCCGTTTCCATGCCGTCATCAGTCGCACCATCCACCTCTTGGTTAGCCTGCTCCTCAATGGCACGTAGGAAGGGCTGGATGCCCGTACCTGCCTCCTCGGACAGTCCCAATCCTCTCACGAGCCCACCCAACAACCCGGTTCGCAGAGCTTCGTCGAGATTGTGTACGGCGGCGCGGAACTGCGGCGAGTTAATCGTACGCTGCAGGACTTCGGTAGAAGGCGGCACGGGCAAATCAGGCGGGAGATGCGGGAAAAGAGCAGGAATCAATTCCGGGTGGTTCGTAAATAATGGGTTCAGGTGGGAAGGCGTGAGGATGTCGGCGAGGGAAAGATCTAAGCAGATGATCAGATGGTGAATATCTGAAAGGGAGATAATTGCGAACCTGGTTGGCGTGGGGCAGTACCTCCGATGGATGCTATTAGCTGCTGGATTTGTGACAGCTGGTCTGCAGTTGGAGGGTTCGAAACGGAACCGACGCCGTTCGATCTGTGTGGCGTCGATTCATCGTATCTGCTCGGGAACAATGGCACAGGATATACTCACGAAGTAGCCCCCTGGTTTGAGGTGGAAGCTTGTGGCTGCGTGGTGGTATCAGGGGCATCTGTGTTCCACTCCAGATGGGCCTCCGGGTCCTGTAAAAGCTTGTTGACGTTTTCTGCAAATTCGTCATCCCTGCTTGTATCTGCGTCCTGGTGAATCGCATGGTTAGGAATGGTGAAGCCTTGGACGAGTCGAGAAACGCTGTACCTGCATCCAGAACTGGGAGAGACGTGTCATCAGAGTAGATCAACCAACTGTGCCTGTGTGACTCACAAAATGTCGTTGATTTGAGGACGAGAACTGGAGGACGTATGTCCTGCTTGACGGCGCATCGGCCACCTTGGTAAACGTAGCATCGGACGGGAACAGAATCAGATCCTGGACAGGGTCAAACGGTTTGGTATTGCAAACTGAGAAAATCTGGTTAGATTTACCTCCTCGAGTCCATCCGTGGTTCTGTTCTTCCAGATGAAGTGTAGAAGGCCGTCATCGCTGCTCGCAAGGATAATAGCGCCTTTCGTTGGGCTTGCATCTACAAACTGAGTCCCCTCTCGTCGAAATGAGCGACCAGCTTTGAATGCCAGCAGAAACTCGGCCATGGGACAGAAAAAGGTTGGTGTTCGGAGTTCAAACAGACTTTTTTGGTCGTTCACCGCGATGTCCTTTGCTGGGTTCGAGGACACCCCGGGTTGGGGTGTATCGTCTCCGAACTCTGCTGATATCGTCAAGGATGCTATGAGGAAGGAACAGGTTCTCAAGTGAGTCTAGTATCCTCCATCCGAACCGTCATTTTGACATGCCTTTGGCAGAGACATCGAACTTGCTCAAGAAGACCTGCGTGGTCCGTCTCATGCAGAATCCATTCTTTACCGTCCCTCTGACAGGCGCACTCTTCCAACAGCATTACTCGCACGCGTAAAGTCTGTCGAGACCGACATCGAGAAACTCACGTCCGGAAATGCCATGTTGCAGACCTACGTCGACAATCTCACCGTTCAGATGGCAAAACGGCGCTGACCACGACATCGACGGCGGAATTTCCGCTTACTACTGTCCTAGAGCGATCATCGATTCGCGCGAGCCTCGAGACCAACACCCATTGGCATTCCGCGAGTGCTGTGGACGCAGCTGATCTTTGCCAGCTGGAGAAGGCTGTGTTTCTTGGTAGTCGTAAAGGGCCTGAAGTCGACCGTAGGGGACGCCAGAGGATGATTGAATTAATGCTGTGATTTACTCGCAATTGATTATATGCGTGCTGTTCAGTTGCTGTTCTCTCAATGGTCACGTGGCCCTGAAGGTGACCATCGCGTCCGACGAGCGTCTGTGCACCCTTGACCTTGACTCATCGCTGCAGTGAAATGGCGAGCTTGAACAAACTCGCCATTCGAGGAATCCGATCCTTTGACGACAAGCAGATCTCTGTAATCCAGTTCTTCTCGCCCGTCACCGTCATCGTTGGCCATAATGGCAGTGGAAAGACAACCATAATTGAATGCCTCAAGTATGCTACCACAGGCGATCAGCCGCCAAATACACGCGGTGGGGCATTCGTACACGACCCCAAGATGGCGAACGAAAAGGAGGTCAAGGCTCAGGTCAAGCTTCGCTTCCGCGCCGCCAATGGCGTTGAGATGCTTGCAGTCCGAAACTTGTCGGTTACGATGAAGAAGACATCTGGTATGACTATGAAGACCCTGGAGAGCATTCTCGGCCTCGCACACGGCAATGCCGAAAAGGGTGGGAAGGTCGGTATGTTGACCTCTCATGTCTCACCCATATCTGAGCGGTACACCTCCACAGAGGGGCGTTATATCTACAAAATGCGCTGAGATGGACATCGAGATACCACATCTACTTGGAGTCTCTAAGTCCGTTCTGGAGAACGTTATATTTTGTCATCAGGAAGAGTCGTGGTGGCCATTGGCCGAGCCTTCAGCTCTGAAGAAGAAGTTTGATGACATCTTCGAAGCAACGAGGTCCTTTATTGCCACGCATATGCAAAAGTTATGCTGACATCCAGTCTCAGATACACCAAGGCGTTGGATTCGATAAAAGCTCTACGGAAGGAACGAGTTGCCGAACTCAAGAGCGAAAAGGAACGGCTCCAATCTCTCCTGCTCGAAAAGGGACACGCCGATAAGCTCAAAGGTCGTATTGCAGAGCTCAACGCTACAATAGCTGCAAAGGAAGTCGAGTCTGAGGAGACCAAGAAGGAATACGAGAGACTAATGGTTGCAAACCAAAAGTTCTATGAACAGGCGACAAAATTCCGCGAGATCTTCACCAAGGTTGAGAGTTTGCAGAACCAAAAGGACCGTCTGCAGTCAGATTTGGACGAAGCCAGAGAGAATATGGACGAAGTGGAAGGTATGTAGTCACGTGGAGTACCTATGGGTCTCATATATTCTGATTTCTTTCAGGGAGCGACGAAGAACTCCAGAAAAGATTGCAAAACTTCGACGAACATATTGCCGAGCAAAAACAGAAGAAGAGGAACGAGGAATCTCGGAGGCAGGATTTGGATGATCAACTGGCTGATACTCGGAAGAAACATGTCGAACAAGTGAACGCACAGGGAGAGCTCGCTGGGGAGGCCAAGGTAAACTATTTTTGACGTCCACTTTCCGCTGATCGCTGATGGCAAAATAGGCGCAAGATCGTCGTATTTCAGACCGTGAAGCTCTTATCCACGAGATCAGCAATAGATACAATATCAAGGGATATGATCACTCCCCACTCGAAAGAGGGAAGGTCATCGAGTTCATCTCTCGTCTTGGAGACGTTCAAAGGCGCCAGAAGGGAGAATATGAGCGGCTTCAGGCTTGTCCTTTTCCCCTCATCCTGCGTTTCTCACCTGACTTCGTCATTCAACTCTTCAGTCGGATGGTCGGAGCAAGAACGAGGAGTATCACAAGAGACATACCCAACTCTTTACTCAGTTCGAAGCTCTCAAGATCAAAAGGGCAAACGCGCGCTCTCAACTGGTCAGTGACGACTGTTTCCACAAGTTCTCATGGCTGAACCCGACATAGGATGAACGCAACAAAGCTATCACAAATGCAGAGTCCCAACTCGACTCTTCCCAGTCGTTGCCTAGTGAGATGAAGACACTGCACGCCGATATCGAGGAGAAGAAGGCACGCATTGAAAAGATCAAAGTGGACATGAAATCTGCGAATTACGACGAACGTGTTGCAGAGAGAGTTGGCAAGGCTCGGACCATGGAGGATCGACGCGATGAACTTAATTCTGAAATTCGTTCTCTAAGTCTTCAAGCCGACTCCCGGGCACGGTTTGACATCAAAAGAAGTGAATTAAAAAGCAAGCAGGGCGATATCAGGAACACGTACGCGCACGGGAACCTTTACAGGCTTGACCAATATGGGCTGAGCTTTGTTTCTGCAGACTCGAGACAACCGTTGTCAGATTTCGCAGGATCGTGGGGAAGGATCCACGGGCTGAAACCATGGAACAGGATTTGGATCGTGTTTCTTTGTGGGTCTTTTGATCATCTCCTGATCCGTACGCTGCAATGTTTCCACGTGGATTCTAGAGAAAAAGAACAGGAGCTCTCTGAGCTTGATGGCGAAGCCACAGATGCCAACGGGCAGTATCAGAGGGCAGTGTCGACGATATCCGATTTGAATACGCAAGTAAAGACCAAAAGAGAAGAGCTCAAGAGTTTGTGGTTCACGATCTGACTGCCGCCAAGTTGCTTAAGTTTATTTCTCCAGCAATGCATGCGAAGTTCATGATTGAATTGAAAAAGGAAAAGACCGCCCACGATACGTTGGAGGAGGCCATCAAAGAAGCAACGGAGGAGCTCAACTTTTACCAAGGGTAGGTTGACAACTATCACAGTGGATAGCCCAAGTGGCTCACTCGCTTTCAGCCAGAGCGGTACATTGAGTGGGACGAAGCACGTATTCAAACAACTCCTCGAAGCGAGCAAGAAGAAGAAGAAGTGCGTTGCGTGCAATCGTGGCTTGAAGGAACATGAGATGGACACGTTTGAGCATCATGTGAGTCAGTTTGATGATTGCGAGAATAGCAACTGATTTTACTTTCTCAGATGCAAGAGCAGATAAAGAAGGCATCAACGGAGGATACCCAAGCTAACGAGGTTCAAATCGCGGATTGGGAGGGGGAGGTCACCCGACTACAAAGCCTCCTTCCCATGGACGCCTCCATCACTCATTTGAGGGCTGAGATACCTTCCCTGGAAAAACAGATTAAGGAACAGGAGGGTAAACTTCCTGGACTGAGTGAGAAGGCGGAAAAGGCAACGTCGTCCCACGCTCACTGCTGGTACCCTCACTGACCATAGCTCAACAGGCTACGGAGAAACTGGAAGCGCTGAAACGAGAGCTGAAAGAAATACAAACCTTGAAGCAACAAGCAGCACACGTCTCACGGAGCCAGAAGGACGTTGATCGACTCCAACAAGAGATCGCTCACATCGAGGAAGAACTGAAGGCCACTGGCTCGACGAGAACGGCTGATGACGTGCAGGAGGAACTCGACAATTTGTCTACGAAGTTGTGAGTGTCACTGCTACCTAACGTGGTGGGTCATTTCTTTAACAATGGGAAATTCAGACGCCAGAACGAAAGAGACAAGCAGCTTTTGTTGACCGAGCGTGAAAGACAGATCAATGCCATGCGTTCTTTTGAAGCTGAGCTGCATCGGATGGAGGTTCGAGAGACAACGCTGGCAAGCCAAATCCGTGATAAAGAAATGCTCGAGGAGCGGATCTTGGCAATGAAACGCGAGGTTGCGGCGTATTCAGCAGAAATCAAGGTTGTCCTGTCTGTCTTGTACGGACAAGGGATGTTTTATTGAGCTCCAATTTGCAGGATTTGGACTCACAGATATCTGAAGCACAAGCACCTATCGGTCAACTCGAGGAGCAACACCAACAGCAGCAGAGCGAACTCAATGCTAAGATTACTCAAGCGCAACATTCTTTCCAAGAGTTGAGCATGAATGTCGACAAGCTTGACAGCACGAATAAGGTCATTGAGAGGTAAACATGGCAATAATGGCTTGTCTAACCCCTAATCTGACACGGCTTCAAAGATATGTGCGAGATAAACGCGGTCGGTTACTCCAAGAATGTGCCGAGAACGTCGAGCATCTGCAGTTTGAGATCCAGGAACTCAACACCAAGGTAGAAAACACTCGAGGTGTTATCGCCAAGATCGAGAAAGAAATCAACGAGAGCGGGTCCTCGACTGCTAACCTGCGCGAGAACATTCGAGTGCGAAGGATGAAGAATGACATCGTCCAGCTTCAGAAAGACATTGAATCGCATGATATAGAGGAAGCCGGTCGGGCGAAGAGAAACTTTGAGGACCGGTATAAGGTGGAAAAGCAGAAGGAGACCGATCTGCAATCCAAGGTCTGTCCAACATGCCTCAACTTTCCACCACTGACCCACACCGTCTCAGTATGCGCATTTAGGCGGTGAAATCAGTTCTCACAAGAACCAGTTGAAAATCTGGGAGGGGGACCTGAGCGATTTTAAAGACATCAACAAGGAATACACTGACCAACTGATCAAAGTGAAGGTGCGTTGAAATCATTCATCGAGATGAATCATTCAACTCGATGTTACCAAGATGTCCGATATGGCGAATAGTGATCTGGAGAAGTACGCCAAGGCGCTCGATAAGTAAGTAGTTGTGTTGATCTTGTCTTCAGGCAATTGACGTCCGTTCAAGTGCGATTATGAAGTACCACAGCCTCAAGATGGAAGAGGTCAACGACACGATGCGACACCTTTGGAACAAAACCTACCAGGGCACCGGTTTGTGTTCTTTTGGCGCTGTTGGACTACTCTGAAGTCCACTTCCTTCCAGATATTGACGGCATCAAAATTCGCTCCGATGTCGAGGGAGGTGCCTCTAAGCGGTCGTACAACTATCGGGTATGACCCATGCACACTCTGATTTCTTGGGAGCAATGTTAATCTTGTATAGGTTGTGATGACCAAGGACCAAGTGGAAATGGACATGCGGGGACGGTGTTCGGCCGGACAAAAGATGTTGGCGTCGATCATCATTCGGCTTGCGCTGTCGGACTCCTTTGGCCAAAATTGCGGAATCTTAGCTTTGGATGAACCCACAAACGCTTTGGACACTGAAAACATAGATGCTCTTGCTTCAAGTCTTGTTGAGTACGAACGTTCAATGTTATTTCTCTCCACATTTCGACCATTCATTTTGCAGCATTATCAACGAACGGAAGAATCACTCAAACTTTCAACTGATCATCATCACCCACGACGAGAATTTCCTGCAGAAACTGGGGCAGAACGATGTGATGGAATATTATTGGTACGTGGACGTGTTTTTGAAAAGCCTCAATTTTGACAAATGTGGGTAATTCAGGCGAGTTTCGAGGGATGCCAGGCAGAAATCCATTATTGAACGGCAACGGTTCAGGTAGTCAACGTTGTCTCTGATTCCAAAACGAATTTCCACTGTCGAGCATGTCCATCTCATTCAAGCATCGCTGTCTTGTTTTCCCACATTTTCATTACCTTGGAATCCACAATCTTGTCTATGTCGGACCGTTGACTGTAAGCGCCTCAGGCTCGTATTATCAACTCATTGACGTGCATCAACACCGTGTACTCCGAGACGCAAAAATGATTGTTGCAGGGAAATGGTTTTGCCGATTATCGCTGGACCGTTCGGATCGCAACACTTACACGCGGCCAAGATGTACACACGCAAGCGGCGTGTTGCTTCATTTCTGACGCTTTCTGATTCAGATCACCAGACCATGAGGATTATGAGGCCTGATTGATTATCTTCGTGACAGGATCCGCAGCCTGAGGAACTCAAGATTGTGTGCGCAGTCCACGTTTCGAAGTGGTGCAGGACGCACGAGTCCCGATAAAAGACGCGCAAACGTAGGCGCGGATCCACAATCTACTCCTCACAGCCAGATGTCACCAAATTGCGCTTCATCACCGGCGTCCGAGTCGCCATGGTACAACATTCAATCTCGTTCAAGTTCGCCACGCCCGGCACCCACTACTCCACTTGAAGATGCTGATCCATCCCTGGACTACCCACCGTCTCCTGAGGTGCACATTAGCGACGTGAGTCCCTGCGGTGATAAGCACGGCTATCAGCTTATCCTGTCAAGTCGCATGTAGGAAAGAGACACGCAAGGTTCTACCTTCCCGATGGCAATGTCATATTTCGTGTACGCGATTACGAGTTCCTTCGCAGATACACACTAACCACCCATTACTTGTCCCCACTGGCAGGTGGAAAATACGCTATATTGCGTGCACCGTTACTTTTTCCAGAAATACTCGGAGGGATTCGCGGCCAAATATAAACTTTGCGAGGAAACTGAGGCAACTTTCATTCATCTGGAGGATGTGCAAGCCAAGGATTTTGATCAAATGCTCTCTATCTTTTATCCGAGGTACCGTAGGACAACTGACCTACATCGACAACTCTCGCCCTAATCATTCCACAAACAGCACATGGTCGACAATTCATCCGGACACGAAAACCGTTGACGAGTGGACCTCAGTCCTTCGTCTAGCAACGACCTGGAACTTCACTTCCTTGCGGAAGCTTGCTGTGGATCGTCTTTCTAAAATCACCTCTCCGATCGAGAAGATCCTTCTCAGCTATCGATTTGATATTCCCCAATGGCTCCCTCTGGCGTACGCCTGCCTCTGTGAACGGAGCAAGCCCCTGTCGATAGAGGAAGGCAGACAACTTTTTGAGCTCGGAGGGATCGGTGGCGATATCATCATCCTGCTGAATCAGGCTCGCCATGAGCTG